>JAQIXD010000527.1:0-25133 GCA_034699985.1 Minunthozetes semirufus
CCCTGTAACTATTAGTCTCTACATCAAGTCTTGTGAGTCACAAGTTGTGACTATTTTGATGAAAAAATATCTTATTTTTGATATACATTTTTGATGTATATTTGAGTTTGAATTTAATTGAATTATTTATCAAATCTTTTAAATGAGATAAGACTTAAGTGAAGATAATGTGAGAAAAACTTAAATGGTGTCATGTATAGAAGGCAAAGGCAGAATTTGCTAAGATGACCAACTTTGTCAAGTTTATTACTCATCAAAGTTAATGCTTTTTACTTAAAAGTTGAAAGTTTCAAATTCGAGTGATTTTCAAACGAAAATTTAAGTACAGGAGAGTGTAGTTGACCTTTTCATGCCATAAGTTTGTCATGTTTTGACTTTTTTTCAATTTTAAACAAAAAATTTAACCAATTATTCGATTAATTGATTTGAAGAATATGTCACGAATTGGAGTCGCCGTCTGTTCTCTCAATCAATTGGCTCTTGATTTTGAGGGAAACTCCAAACGGATAATCAAAAGCATTGAAGAGGCTTTAGATTTGGGCGCTTCTATTAGAGTCGGTCCCGAACTTGAAATACCGGGTTATGGATGTGAAGATGCATTCTATGAGATGGACACCACTTACCACTCATGGCAAGTGTTGGCGCAAATAATTGAATACGATTTTAAAGATATTTTAATAGATATCGGTATTGAAGACAATTGTTTTGTTTATCTCTCGAATAATTAATTAATGTTTTCACTTAAAGGAATGCCTGTTCTGAAAGACTCGGCTCTCTTTAACTGTCGTATTCTTCTATTGAATTCCCAAATAGTTATGATTCGACCCAAAACTCGATTAGCTATGAATGGGAACTATAGGGAGAGTCGTTGGTTCACTGCTTGGGACGACGGCTCTCAGGGACTCATGACTTGGTTTTCATTACCGACACTTATTACTGAACTAAACGGACAGACAAGAGCTCCTTTTGGAGACAAATCTGTTATAGATATTGCATTTAACTCCCAATCGATAGTCAGTGCCACCACTTTTAGAATCGGATTTGAAATTTGTGAAGAGTTATGGCATTCTGACGCTCAGCACATCAATTTGTTTGGTAAAAGGGGCTGTCATTTAGTGCTAAATAGTTCGGCCTCTTATTGGGAAATTCGTAAACTCGATCGCGCGTTAAATCTCATGAAAATTGCGACTTTTAAGTCGGGGGGAGTCTATGCTTTTGCTAATCTGGTGGGTTGTGATGGCGGTGGAAGGCTGTGCTTTTATGGCAGAAGTCTTGTTATGATGAACGGGGATCTCATCGCTATGACTACCGATAAGGAAATGATGTTTAATGAGATTCAAACGACAATCGCTTACATCGACGTCAATGAAGTCACGCAATACAGGCTTCAGAACAATATAAGAACACAAACCCATCGAATACTCGGAAATAATTTATTATTTGATTCCAAACAAAGAAATAATTATAATAATGATGTGATTGATATTGAAAAAGTGGTCACAATTAATATCAATGGATTTAATATTCTTAAGACTTCACAGGTTTTGCAAAAACCAATGAATTTCAATCACTTGAACTTAAGAGCTGAGGAAGAGATAATGATTTACTGTTCTCTATGGCTCTGGGATTACTTTAGGCGTTGCATTAGTCGAGGACTCGAAGGCTTTATTGTGCCTCTAAGTGGAGGACTGGACTCTAGTTCTGTCGTTTGTTTAGTTTATTCTCTTTGTACTCTTTTATATCAACAAATGGTTAACAAAAACCAACAAATAATCGATAATTTGAAACTTCTTTTCAAAGATTTCAATATTTGCCAAAAAATTAATTCTCCGAAAGATATTTGTCATAAGATTTTGAAATGTGTTTATCTCTCGACACGATATTCAGGAAAAGATACTTACGATAGAGCATTAAGTTTAGCCGAAAGCGTCGGCTGTCAGTTCCTTTCACACAATTTCGATAACATTTATGAAGTGATCAACACTTCTGTTCCATTGGAGACAAACAACAGCGACAATAATGTGGTCACAATTCAGAAACAGAATCTTCAGGCGAGACTCAGAATGGTTTTGACTTATTATTTTAGTGAAGGTAAACGACTCGTTTTAGCCACCGGTAATGTAGAGGAAGCTTTGGTCGGATATCTCACAAAATATGACTGTTCTTCAGCCGATCTGAACCCAATCGGTTCCATCAGTAAAATGGATTTAAAAAGTTTTATGATATTCTCTAAAGAATTCATTAAAGATAAGAATAATGCAATCAATAGAATAATTGAGGCGAAGCCTAGCGCTGAACTCAGCGGTGAAGACCAAGAGGATGAAGTAGACATTGGACTAACTTATGCAGAGTTAAGCATTTTTGGTAAACTACGAAGGGGTCAGTTCGGCACTTATGGACCCTATGGTATGTTCTGCAAGATTTGGGACGAAAGATATTCATCTGTTATGAAGTCTGCCATCAAAGAACTGAATGAAAGCACACCTCCAGAAGTGATCGCAACAAAAGTTAAAAGATTTTTCAAATTATATGCAAATAATAGACACAAACAGACGGTATTAACGCCTGCACTACATTCGGAAACATATTCTCCGGATGATAACCGTTTCGATCAGAGGCAGTTCCTCTTTGATTCTGAATGGAAGTTCCAATTCAAACAAATTGATAAAAAAGTTGAACAAATCAATCAAATGTCTCATAAATAATAGAAAATAATATATTATTTGAAAATATTTTATTATATTTTGAAAACATTTCGTAAAAAATTCAATAAATTCTATAAATTATTGCTTTTATTTGTCTTAATCTTGAGGTTTGTCTCTCTTTTGTTTGTCGTCAACAATCACTTCTAAAGTCTTCTTACCGATAGATTCGAGTGTATTCAGTGTGTAATCAAATAAACCGAACCCTAAACTCGACTTATTTTGAATTTCATTCTTTTCTTTTCCATCGATTTCGGGTGTGTTGTCATCTCTGGTATCTTTATTAAAGAGGGCTGCCATTTGTTCGGGCGGAGGCGCTCCTATGGCTGAGTCTACTACTGAGCTCACATTTTCAACAACAGAACTGATTCCCGAACCTAAAGAGGATTTGAGAAGAATTTGAGAACATTTGAGAACACAATTAAATGTTAATAAAGTTTTAATTATTGAGTAATAGAAGAGAATATTCAATATATGGTAAATACGAACCGACATTACTCGTTATGGAAGCGGCGCTCGTAAGCAATGATTTCGGATTTAAGGACCACTTATTGGAGGCTTGACTCACATGACTGGCTGTAGTGGATGTAGCAGTAATTGCGGCCGACTTTATATCAGAGAACCAATTATTCCATTTCGATGACGTGTCTTCTCTTTCGCTAAAAGCAGACAACTTATTGAGGACTTCCATCTTTTTTTCCTCTGAAATCTCTGATTCTTCAATATTTGTCTGTTCTTTAAGTCTATCGGCTTTTCGTAATAATATCCTGCCTTTGATTACAGTTTTGTCTTCTTTTGTCTTATTTTCCTCTATTTTTTCGAAATCAGTTTCACTGGGAATCAATTCTTCGGTTCTTATCTCTGTTCTGTTGTCTGTTTTATTGTCTTCTATTTTTGGGAAAACACTTTTATTTTGTGATTTTAATTCTGGAGTTTCTATTAATGGTTCAGAAGATGTGTTAGACATTTCTTTTTCTTCGGTCAAAACTATTGGTTTAGTTTCACTCATATCTTCTTTAATAATCATTTTTTCCTCAAAAATCTCTGGTTTTTCAGTTGTTTTAAAGTCTTCTTCAGTATTAGTCTGTTCTCTAAATCTATCGTTTTTTCTCATTATTTTTCTGCCTTTAATTATAGGTTTTTCTTCTTTAGTCTTATTCTTAATTAATTTTTGGCCAAAAATATCATCTCTTAATTTGTTATCTTCTGATTTAATGGCATCAGAATCTTGTAGACTATCACTACTATCTCTTTCTAGTTGTTGTTGTTTTGGCGTCTCTATAGTCGGTTCAGAAGATTTCGAAGCTTTTTCTGTTTCTTCTGTCGAAACAATTGATTTGATTTCTTCCTTCTTATTTGACAAGAGTTTCAACTTGTGATCCAAATCTGGTACCAATTGATCGATAGTTTTCTTTTCATTATCTGAAGACAAGACAAAATACAAAAAGTGATGATACCTTCCATAAGGAGATAGAGCTTACTCTTTGAATCGTCCAAATCTTCAGTTTTAATTTGAGATCCTTTTTCAGAATGTGTTTCGAAATCGATGTCTTCATCAGCGCTTTGGAATTCGTCGTCTGATTCTTCATTTGAAGACATTTTTGAAAATAATTTTGTAAAAAATACTAATAATTAATATTTAAAAACAATTCAAAGAGTTGTTAAGTAATGAACTTTCAATCATATGATTCATACAAACGATGGAAACGTAAACAAAAATCAGAGCGCTTTGAGTGACATCTCTTTAATATAAGTTTCAAAACTATAATCAAATATTTGTTCATTAAATGAAAACTTTTGATAATTTGATAATTAGTTTATTTGTATCATTAGTTTATTAGTCATTCATTTATTTGGAAAAAAAATTAAAATAAAAACAAATATATAATAAAAACAAATCAAACGCATCGCTCGAGTCTTGCTTTAAGTCCTTTTAAATCGAATAATAGAGTTTTGACGGCTCTGTCCTCTGTATTCATTGTCTGCAAATCAATCAAATAGGCGGACAATACGTCCAAACATTTCGTACAGAAATGGCGTCTATTTTTAAGAAAATAAATTAAAGACAAATATATTAATGAATCCAAGAGTAAGACAAACCTCTCAGAAAAGTGAACCAAATTTAGGTTTTGAGTGAATAATTCAATCAAATGTCCGATCACTCGAAGTAAATGTATTTGTTTTCGTGGCCACGAAGTTCCCAATTCTCGACACTTATACAACTTGTGGTAGAGATCTAACAAATCGGTTAATTTGATCCCTAATTCCAGAAGTGTTTGGATAATCCATTGCGGCTCCAGTTCTAAGTTTTGAGTCTTTGTTTCCAATGTTTTTACGATAAACTCTGAAATTAAATAATTATTTAAATGTTATTAAAAGTGATGAAAGTATAGCACAAATATAGCACAAACCAATTGGAAAGTATTGATCTGAACTCAAATAAATTTTTCCCAATTCTTTGATTTTGGAACAAATGGTGATCTTAAGAGTTTCTAATGGTTTAGATGTGAGGCCTCGCAATTCGGTATCGATTATGTTCTGCCAAATGGTTTCAATGAGGTTCGGGTCGTGATGTCCGGCGCAATGAAGAATAGCTAATTGACATTCGGATAAATTAAAGCGATCGGCGAACTCTTCATAAAGAGTAGTGATGTCCAGTAAATCACAATTAAGAGCAGCCATTGCTTCACGCGTTACAACAGTATCCGATAACTTCTGAATGTGTTGAAGGAGTTGGAGTTGAATGCGCGCCACTTCCATCTTCTCCTCTAATTCGTGGAGGAATTCTCCGGCGGCTGATCGCGAAGTGTCTCCAACAAGTGAAAGGGGACGGGAGTCAGAGCTCTTCATACAAACGATAGCTCGCGAAAGATATTCGAGTCGATTGTAAAGACTGACGTCAGGACTGCGCCGTTCAGCCATTTTGCCCAATATCTGTGCTGCGGCTCTAAAGTGGCCGTTCCTCTCGTAATACATCCAAAGCAAATCCATTAATGCAATTGAATCAGAAAAGGATGAGGTCTTGCGTTTCAGATATCCCTCCAAATACGGAGACTTAATCTCTAGGAGTCTATCGCTCTGTTGGTGTTCATACAGCCAATCATATAAACAGATGTGGAAGAGTTCGTCATTCGATTGAATCGCGTGTTTCAACATATCGTTCGAACGATTCTTCGCTTCTTCTAATGATAGAGTAGTTTGAGTGGAGTCCTGTGCTCTCGGATTTAGCAATGATTTGCTCTGTTGGACGACTCGTTCGTATATTTCGAGTAATAGTTTATAGCAATCATTGCGAGCGTTGAACGCATAAAATCCCATTTGATCTTCTGGTGGTTCGCCGTTTCGATAATAATGAATCCCTAAGTTCTGTGGATCACGATTTTGGGCCGTAAGAAGACAAATGTCGACCACCGCTTCATACCATTGAACCGATTGGAATAAATCACAAACAGCGGGAAGACTGATGCGGGCGCCGATCTTTTTACACAAATTCAAAGCACTTTCCAATTGATTGCTTCTATCGGTTGGGTTTGTAATAGTCTTTGCTTTGGTAACCAATTCATGCGCTTTTGCGTGCAATGCGTTCTCATTCTTGTAAATCGATGGACAAACCTCTTGAAGCCTTTTATTGATTATATCAGTGGTGGAGTTGTCTTCAATAAATCTGCGGACGAGAGCACTGGCTAATAGTGTTGTCATTTCATTGCCATATATAACTAGTTCTTTGAATGTCATCGAAACTAATTGTGTCTGTCTCTCTGTGGGAATAATGGCAGTAATCGCATGAAACTGATGGTCGACCAGAAGTTTCCAAAGTCCCAGAACTTCAATACAATGTTCGATAAGTCTTAAGAGAAAGTGTAAGGAATTGCTTTCGTTTGCGTAAACATCAGTTCCTTTGAAAACATTCTTTCGGTTGTTTTCTGTCTCGAAATTCGGCGAAAATTTGATATTTTTTTTGAGAAAATCTTTTAAATCCATTAACCGATTGTCGTATAACTTGATTTCATTTAAAGATATATTACTTATGAGAAACTCTTTTGGGCCATCGATTGTAATAGTCTTTTGAGAGGTCACTGTCTTTAGGCTCCAAATCGGACGAATTATTCGGGAGAAGTAAAGATAAATACCATTGTGACCATTTGAATATTGTACAGGCATTCCACTTGTAGTACTTCCAACCATTGGCTCATTTCGAGCCAATTGACCAGAAATATCAGACGGGCTGTAATACGTTTGCACCGATTGAGGCGCGATTGGAGAGGAAGGCGTTGAAAACAATGGATGGCTAACAGATGAAACAGGAGTCGAGATCTGTTGTATGTTTCGATCGAAAACAGGACTCAAATATTGTTGAGGAATAACAGTTTGGCTCATTTGTGGTTCTCCTCCGTAGTGAAAGAAAGCAGAAGTGGCCCACTCTCTGATCTTCTCGTCCTGTCTTGACTTTGAACTACAGGCGAGTATAAGGGCTATCGCACAGCCTTGAGCTCCGGGATGAAGTGTGAAAAATGCTTTGACAGCTTCGTTATCGAAGCCCTGATTTTCTAACAAAAGTTGAAGCAATTGGTCGACAATTCTTGGCTTAAATCCGATGTGAATCCCCTGAGAGGTCAAGAAAATGAATTTTCGCGGCTCTTCTAAATGTTGAGTCACTAATAGTGGGGATTCCAGTGAAAACACTTTATTATTCTTAACACATGTATGGAATGGTTTATATGGAATCGCTTTAATTTCTTCCGTCATTTTCCATATTTTGCTATTAAGAGGAGAAACCGAAAAGAGTTCCATCAGTTCCGAGTTGAAGGCAAACGAGTCGTTGTTTATGGTCCACAATAAGTCTTTGTTTTCCATTTGAGATGAAATCATTAAAAGAAATCCTCTTCTGAAATGAGAAATATGAACAGCATTTGGTCTCTGCGGTGGTGACGAAGCAGTGAAACCAGGAGGAAGTCTTATGTGAAGAAGAGTCAAAGTGAATGGTCGTTGTTCTGGCGCTGAAATCGAAGTGGCGGTGAAGTAGAGCCGAACTCCAGCTTTGGTCACAGCGACTAAGTTTATGTGAACCGATTCACTCTCTTCTATAGAACTGATTGAAACAATTGGTTTGAAATTCATTTGATCGATAGTTTGTGCCACAGAAGAGGTCTCATTCACTATTGAGTTCAAGCTCTTCGTCGCCACTTTATGAGTGCTTTTTCCGTCATTTCCCAAATCAAAGACATCGATAGTTCCTGAATCAGAGAGCGTGTAAAGGATGTGACGCTTCTCATCGATTTCCATCTGAATAATGGCTTCTAAGAGTTATTAATACAATTTTATTATCAAATCTTTTAATAAGTTTTTGATAATTATTTCAAATAAATTATACCCTCTTTTGAAACGTTAAGAAACGATGGAATAAAGAAAGACAAAGCACTGGAAGAGTGGTTTACTTTCTTGCATTTGCGACCAAACCAACCATCTTCTGCCTGATAAACAACTTCATAAAGAGAGCCATCCTTTCCTCCTAAGAATATGCGGCCATCGGTTGTTCCGCCAATAATATTCATAACAATATTATCTGTCGGAACTCGGAATATAGGGTCCGGAACTAAAAGTAAATCACCGGCATCTGACTCGTCTTCATAAGATGTGAATGTGATTCCCAACAAAAGAATTTCGACGGCAGTGGTCAACACCAGAAGATATTTTATATGAGGTTTGAAAACACCTTTTCATACAAATTATGATTAAAAATGTTCTTCAATTCAGCGATCAATACCTTGTTTGGGTGGGACCAGACCCACACTAAGTATTGTTTCGGTTAATCCATCATAATATGCGACATCACTTCCGTTGTCATAATTCCAGAGATAGATGTATGAGTCGATGGCTATCCAGGCCCTCCCGATTTCTGGCATTATTCCCATTTCGCAGTTCTGCTGCATATCTAATATAAAAGACATAATTTATTAAACAATTTATATCTCAAACTCTTTATTACGAGAAAACTGTTCGAGTAATCCCTTCGGTAAAGGAATGGTTGTAAGAGCACTGAATTGAGATATATTTAAAGTCTGTCCATTAGTTCCCATTTCATTAAAATTTGGATAATCATTGTCCTGAAGACCAGAAACTGTTGGGAATCCTTCAAAGAAGAAAAGATTAACATATTTTTGATATTATTTTAATTAACAGACAAAATGTTAATACTTTGGTTCACTTTAAATGTCTCAATCATTTGAGGAAACAGTGAATCCGAGTATAAGAAATGGTCCACAAAATTAGCGGCGCTTTCGTAAGGATTTCCAGTAGTCATTACAGTGGATACGTCTCCACGACTAGTATTGGCCGACGGAGATATCATTGTAGTCATTTGATGTCCAGATATGGGATCAGTGGCCACAACTATTGTCATCTTCGCTAAAAGATTGACAAAATATATTTTATTTGATTTCTATGGAAATCAGAGTCTCTGAGAAAACTTTTATAAAATGAGATGAATTCAAATATAAATATAATTAAAAATAAGAAATAATTTTTATTAAAATGTAATAAAAGCGACAAAACATAGAAAACATGTGAATATCATTGAAATGAGCGGCGAATCGATTCACTAAAAGTTCAATGAATTGACAAATAAAAACATTCACTCAAAACGTTTCCCTATTTTCCTATCAATTCCTATGAATTACAGCCAAAAGTGGACTCAAAAATGTTTATAATAATAGACAATGTTTTTGAATATCCCATACATTCAACGGACTCGCTGTCACTCTTTGAAAAGTAGAGAGTACAAAGTTTTAGCATAACCTAACTTAACTTATTTATTATTTTCTAAAATCACATCAAATTTTTTTTATTAAATCAAAATTTTATTAAATCAATTTGCATTAAAATTAGTTTCAAACAAATTTTTGTCACCTTATTCACTTTTATTTTAATTTTAACTGTTCTCTTTTACGCCGATTCTCAATAAAACAAAGCAGCTATATTATTTCCAACTAATAAATTACCAATATTATAATAAATAGCAACTTTGCAAATCGGAAAGCATCTTTGTCAGGATAGAGAATCAGATTCGTGTTAAACAAATATTATGTTAATCTCTAAAGAATTTATAATTTATTTGGAATTTGAACTTTTGATAAGAGATTCAAAATAGAGTGAAAGTGAAACTATTTTCAAACAAAATAATCAATTATTGGATCTGTTTTGACATTTTTGTTCTCTTTTGAAAGATAATTTTAAAAGCAATTAATCACTTAATCTATATAATAATGGTTCGGAAACCAGAATCATGTTATAATTATAAATGCAATTAATCGATAGTCTGTATATTCATGTCTAAGATTTTATAAAACTTTTTTGTATTTTCAATAGTTTTCTGAAGTTTAGATTTGAACCGCATTTCAATGACTTTGAAAGTGATTTTCGATTTATAGTGAATTGTGTGACAAATAAATGACAAATATTTGTCGCGATTTGATTAAATTGATTGGAAAGTGATATCGTGTCCAAACTGAAGGCGTATCCGATCAAAGATTCACAATTTATGTGTGAATAGTGTTGAGTGTGACTCGAGTTGAGTTGAGTTGAGTTGAGTTTTGAGTGTAATAATGGGTCAGCTGTTAGACTCTTATACGTTATGTTGTGTTATGTGTTGTCCTCTCATTTGTAACACTCATTGACTCATTTGCCGAAAACAAGACAACAATGAATACAATTTGTAATCAAATTATTTTTATTTCATTTTTTTCTTATTTACAGTCTTTGGAGTGACTCCTGAGTCAGTTCTCAATCTTAGTTCAAATGATTTGAATATTTTTTTGTGAAATTATTTTATTTGAGAATCAGTTTCACTTCAAATACTGATCTAATGATAAGTTTTTATAATTAATTATTTTAATGAAATTGATTTGATTTTAGGGTTTTTGAGGACTAAAAGGGAAAAAATGAAAGAAAAGAAAAAAAGAAAGAAATCAGAAAACTCTGACGACAAGGAAGACGACAGTATTGATAATAAAGAAAGTGATGGTAATGATCTCCCAACCAATGGTTCCAATTATGGTTCCAATAATGAGCCCATCGTTGACGACGAGGGATACATAATTAGACCAAATTCCAGGAATAAAGACATTTCTGACAATCATTTCTATTCGAGTTCTGATTCTGATTCCGAAGAAGAAACCGAACAAAAAATTCGTATTAAAATCAATCCATTGACAAACGGAGCGCCCATTAGTGCCAGTGTTGATGAATTGATAGCCAGTGCTGGCACTCTATCCCTGTCCCCAATAGCTCCTCATTCGGTAAGAGTTGGATATAATTATGTTTTGCTTTGTTTACAACTGTCGGCTCTTTTTCTTAATGCAATCCTCTCTCAGAGGAGACGACCCGACGCTCTAACCATAAGACTTAAGGTAGTCCTGATTACGTCCTCTTCTCTCCCTCTCTGTTTCGATATCTCTAATCTTTAATTGTCTTAATATTGAGATTAAAATCAATTAATTGAATAATTTATGTCTGAAATGATAGAGTCGTCGAATATATACGACACATACGAACAACCAGTTCACAAGTTCGGGAGAGGACAGCCCTATGAAACGTTCCATATCTGCAAACCATAATATATCGAAAAAAGAAAACGATTTGATAAAAGTTTTTAGTCCTTCGCTTTCCAGTGCCTCCTATTCTTCAGGAATAGTAAATCAAAAGCAAACAAATTGTAGAAATCATTCCTCGAATTCTAATTCATCGGAAAATAATCCTCAAAAGAACCCGACGGCTGACCGATACGCAGCTCTAAGGGATATCTTCTCGGAGTCGATAAATGAGTCGACAACAACTCTCTCTAAAAGTATGTCGGCCTCTGTTTTAGGACCACTCATCTTAACATCACTTCCACGCCCAGCATCAAAGCGCAACCCACAGACATCTCCACAATTATCGCATCAGAGCAGTCACAACAGTACTATCTCCCGGTGCCAAAGTGTAAGCAGTCTGTCCAGTGATTTTCGTATGACTCCTATCTCTGTTGGTTCGTCTCGTGGACCCTCCCCTCTAACACTTGGAATCTCTGACGCCGTTCCGATAGCAATAGCACTACAAGAATCGGTGAGCGCTTGTTTTAAAGGCATCGACGAAACCAAATGTCAGGTGCAGGTCATCGGAAGTTTAAAAATGGCGTTTCCCGCAGGAATTATTCAGGTATTGTCCAATATTTAGTAAACAATTACTGACTTTTGAATGGATAGGCATTAACCAACAACCCCTACACCGCTCCCCTCACATTCAAACTCAACAAATCTTCAAAATTGGAGAAAATATTTCCGAACAAAGAATTACTTATAGAGTGAGTCCTTTAAAGTTCTTTAGATATGATTTCAATTGTTTTTATAAAATATTTGTGATATTATTCTAAACGACAGTAATATAGAGAGCGGGCGCTCAAAGAGTGATGGCTTTGAAGTGAATATGTCGGCTCTTCTTTCAAATATTCGGCGATTATATGAAAAGTCTCCGAATTCTCGATATTTTAATATCGATGTCTTAAAGTATAAGTTACGATGTCTTGAGGGGGCGAAGAGCACACCCTTACAACTTGTTTCCTATTGGAAGTGTGAACCCCAAAGAACTAATTTAAAGATTGATTATAAATATAACGGCTCAGCCATAGCTCACTCTCAACCTTTGCGTAATGTCTCGATTACGGTCAATGTTGACGGCGACCCCCATTCCTTGCAATCACGACCTGAGGGCAAATGGTTTGCAATTCTTTATTGATTTACTTATAATTATAGACTAATTGTTTATAAATTAAAGGAATGGTAGCACAAGACAAGGGATCTGGCGTTTCGACCAAATTTCAAATAAGTCTGAAACGGGAGGTCTGGGCTCTATAAAAGCCAAATTTGAACTGTATTCTGGACCGTCCACTCCCAGCATAATTCAGGCCCAGTTCTCCTGTTTGGACACAACAATATCGGGAATGGATTTCGAGTTGACGGGAATGGGATATCGTGTATCTCTAGTCAAGAAACAGTTCTTTTCCGGTATTTAATGAATTTCAATCTCTTTTCTCATTAAACTAATCATCAATTAATCCCAATTATAGGCCGATATATATGTGAGCCCTGACTACTGTCGGAACTAAATGGAGCCCTTCTTTAATATTATTATTAAAATAAGTGATAAATATTGTTATTTCTTCCTAACTGTGCCTCTATTCTCGTTCTCTTTTCTCATTCAACTATTATTTCTATTATTTTTATTTTATTTTATTTATAAAAATTACTCAAAAATTTCAATCATTTCTTCAAATTTAGACAAAAACACAAAAACCGGTTATTTTTTATTTAATTTTCAATCAAAGAGTTATTTAACGCAACTTTTAAATCATTTAATTATAAATCAAATATTTTTTCTATTTTTGAAATTTTTTCAATTTTTTTCGATTGTTTTAAATGAAATGTTAATCAATTGGAAGCGATTCCACAAAATTAATAAAATTCAATTCAAATATCATTTAAATTCATTCAATTAGCGAATCGTTTAAAATAGGCTGCGCTGTAACGCATTGTATTATTTGTTTAGATCTCATCTGAAAGCCATAATCAGACACATATTCAGCGTTGAGAGCAGTTCTGAGCAAAGATTTAGTAAAAATAGTTTTATTAAAGAATTACTTCACAAATGATTTGATTAAATAACGAATTGATATACAAAACATTAAAAGCTCTCAATTATGGTATAAAACAATTAAAAAAAGGTTATGGAATCGCAGACCACATATAATAAGCACATCCATTAACAAACTCTTGAACCAAAGTATGACACTGAGCACTACATGACTCAAGAAAAGCTCGTTTATCTGTATTTCCCTTATGTTTCTTGAATACGAGACATATTTCCTGTAATACAATATTTATTTGAGATAATGAGTGGTATTATTGTATTATTGAATACTTACGGCAATTCCCGAATTGACGTTTATATTAAGGAATATAAAAGAATCCAAACAATTGTTTTGAGTGAAGACCTGAATATAAGAACAATTAATAAACAAATAAATGAAAATTAAATGAAATGAATACCAATTTTATTAATTTGTTATCAGAAGACGAAAAGTTTCTGTAAGACATTCCTTGTTTATGGACTAATGTTTTTGCCAAACTCTGATACCAGGATATGTGCAGACCTGTCAGCGGCGTTAGTTGAGGGTCGTATTCATCTAATCTTATTATTTGGACTAAACCTAAGAGTTCATCAAATTCTTTAATAGTTAAGAGATCGTCGGAATCAGTTTGAGTTGTCTTTCGTGGCAAAAGACACGTCCATAATAACTCTCTGCGACAGTCAATGTCAGCCGTTTTGACGGCATTAGTTAATTGAATTTCTGTGTCATTAGCCCTGTCCTGAAGGATCTGTAACATCATTGTCTCGTGTGAACTAAAATATCCCAAATATGTTATCTCTTCGTCACAAATGCCCGCAGAAGTAGACAACAGTGGAATCGATTTATTAAGATTTCGCTCCAAAGATGTGGAAACAACAGCACTGGAAGTACTGACATTCAATTCTTTGATACTTTGAATAGAAGTGTCAGAAAAGGAGCCGTCAGATAGATTGGGATCAGTAATAGTACTGCTCTTTCGTGAATGAGTTCCACTCGAGGGTTGAGATGAGTAAAGACGAATCGGTTTAAAATATCCCTTAGAATTGGGACCGAAATGACTGCTAAATAGTTTTGGAAATAACTCCCTCTGAGAGGTCAACAAAACAAAAAACTTGAGGGAAAGGCTCTTATTGTTTGAAAAAGCATTCGGAAAGTCATGAGTAATAAGAACTCCGACATCAAAATTGTCGACCTGACGGATGTCGTTTGTGTCCCGATAGGGCACGCGATGACTCGATAACTCAATTAAAACGTATTCATTTGACAATTCTATGTCGTCCTCACCACTGATCGGAGAATTCATTCGAAACACTTTCATTCCATAGGAGTCGTTATGGCTTATGATATAATTATACAACTGTTGTGAGGGAACACATATATTGGGAATTGTTATTTGACCTAAAATTATAGATTTGTTTAAAAATCAATAAAAAAGGTAATAATACTGAAAAGCATTACCAGAATAGACATAATTTCGCGCATAATTTGGGGCTTTTTGATAGTATTTGATGAAATCGTCGAGGAATGAGGTTAAGTGGTATCCCTGACGGAATATAAGCTGTCGGCCAGAGATGTAAGAGTGAATTGTTCTCAAATGATAGTCATAAGTGAATGAATGCAAATGCATCGTAACTTTGATTTTGTCCAATTCGTCCAAAAAGGTTTGCGACAACTATTTATTAATACAAATAAACATTAAGTCGTTATCTTAGGATTAAACCATAAGAAAGGTTACCGAAGAGTCCACTAGTTTTGGGTTTTGAGTACTTATTTTGAATCTGTTTGCGTCGAAAGAGTATAAATGGCTGTAGACATAGGGCTCACAGAAACCAACTTCAAAGACCAATAGTCCCCCTAATAATGATTTGATGAGAAAATATCTCTCGTTTTCACCCTTTGGACTGAATTTTTTGTTCGCAAAAGATTTGTTAATTAGTTTTAAGTTTGAGATCTTATTCTCTGCGTTTGGTTTTGGTTTAGTGTTTGACATAAGACGTGACTTCATTTGAATGGCACCGAAACCCAATGTTTGTAAGTATTGAACATATTCTTGAATATAATGGGAACAAACGGCAAAATGCCAGCTCTCGTCACCATTAGTCTTAGTAGTGGACCAACTCACTGCTGGACCACTGGCTCTCCTGCTTCTGTTGAATGTCGGTTCTGTTTCGTCGGCCTTTTTTGTATAACCGCCCGACGCGTGCCTTAACTTTTGCTTTTCATTAAAAACATCTTTTGAATTGTCGTCACAATTGTCTATCGTTTGGAGAGAATGGTCTCTCACTGGAGAGACAGTTAGTCTCCATTTTGGGCTAAATAACAGCGGAGTTAAACAATAATGGTTTAGGCGTCCGATATGTTTGACCTGTTTTATCATTCGGTCTAAAACTGGATTGAAGTGAAGTTTAGTTCCCTGAATGTGCCATACTTTTGACAGTTCTTGGAGTTCTTTTGAGTGATGGTTTTGACATAACTTGATTTGTTCGCCATATCTTTTCACTAAATCTTTAACTCTTGAGAGGTTTGTCGCCTGAAGTGGACTCAAATTCGATAGATTTCGAAAACTTTTAGAAAGATTATGAAAACCCGTATTTTGTGGAAACATTTTCTTGTTTTGTGAGTATTCTTGAGCGGCGGCCACAGGATTGTGGTGTTTCACCAAAAGATCAATGTTTTCATTCATTGAAGCGGAAAAACTATTGAATCTTTGCTTTTGATTCTTGAAATATTGGGTTAAATTGGAACCACTGTTAACATTCATTGATTGAACAGAAGAAGGAAAAGAACTAATAAATTGATTCGAATTCTTTCGTCGAAAGGACTGGTTTTGAAAAATTCCAGCCTTTTGTGAGATAATACTTTGAAGGAAAGATCCTCTTGAGTTGTGCCACGAAATTATATTCGAAAGATTCTTACAGATGTTAGTCATGTATTCATTGGACCAGTTGTACAGATAAAGAGTTATAAGTTTGTCCTCAATGTATAATAATAAGAACTTTTGTCGGGGGGCCACACATGTGAGGCCTTCAGAGCCAACAATTTTGTTATCTGAAGAACTTGAGTTCAAACTGGAACTGCTGACCGCTAACACAGGTTTTGACTCATATGGTGTTTTCGTAGTCATTGTGCACGAACTCGAGAGGAACCTTAGTTTTGGTCTCTCCCCTCTTGATTGAGGATAAGGATCGAACTGTGAATTGTCGTTAGTATTTGAGGAAGTCTTCCATAACTTTTCGTGTCTAACAAATACTATTACATCTGTTTTGGTTTCAAACTCTGAGTTCTGATCGAAGAATTCCAAGTCATTGCACGGAATATAAATAAAATCATTGCTTTTCTTCAATGCATTCAGAATTGTGTGGGAACTCATGTTTTGGATATAATTCTTGAATTCTTTGATCACATATGGAATGGAATGTCTCATAGCTATAGAATACTGTTGCTTAACAACCGACGAGACCTCTAAATTCCTTCCATAGTCGAGCCACGGCCTGACCAATAGATTCAAAAGACAGGAAAGATTTGCCATTTCATCGCCATTTAAATCATTAAAATCATCCGAATTATCGTTTGCCTCCGAATAAGTTCTCAGAACCGTTTGTTTTGGAGAAGTGTTCGATAGTTTTGACTCGAAATCAGGAAATTTGAAGATATTCTCGGAATTGAGTTTATTTGTCTTTTCCAACATATTTTTGAATATATTTGGCACAGAAGAAGACATATCTCTTGAGATTTCAAATCTTTTGAGTGGATTAATCTGTGAGGACTCGACAGTGGATCGACCAGTTTTTCGCCCTAAAAGACAAATAAAAGACAAATAAAAAATATTTATTAATTTCTATAAACGATTATTAAGAGACAAACCTCTGATAGGATTAACGTTTTTAGGAGTTGAGGGTTCACTAACGCTAACATTCATCGAATAATTAGAGATAAAGTTAACAAAACCGATGTCTTTAGTGAGTGATGCGCGCAATATCTTGAACTCAAGAGTCAGGTCCCAAATGGCGTGTTTTATGGAGTTCTGTAACTTTTTACTCAAGTTTTGTAAATCAATTTTACCGAAACTCCATATTTGGAATTCAATCAAAACCATATTCTCAGAGGTAGGCGTTCCGTTAAAACGCTCGCATTTGGTCACCTCATCAAAATTACCGGACAATAGTGGTTCCAATTCTTTTTGTCCGACACACTCAATAACTGGACATGAATTATGAGGTATGGGTTGTCCCCTTCCGTCAACGAGAGATAATATAATACAAGCGATTCCTTTGCTGTCTGAGCCAAAAGACCGTTGTCTGTGATACAGAAAAGTGTCGAAATCATTGGTTTCAATCGACTGATTAGAAGATGGGATCTATTTTTGTGAATAAAAATGTATTAAAATTATTGAAAAAGAAGTAAAATAGTAGAGAAGACATGCCTTGAAATGGAATTCAGGGTTAGTTTCAGTGTATTTCGGATTATTCATAAAAGTCAAGAGATTTTGTCTCAAATAGACTTTAATTGAATGAATAAATGAATAATAATTTAAATCTATAATAAACTGAAATCTATCGGTTGGCTCGGAATATGACTTTTGAATAAATGAGACGTCTTCTGGAGTCAACTTTGAGTGAGGATTACGGGTTAACATTACAACCAAAAGATCGAGAACCGCTTCGTCCAGCTTTTTCTGGAGTGCGCCCACCATCTCTTCTTTGATGTCTTTCCCTACTTCCCTGATTCCGTGGACGTGCAATAAAATGCATTGCATTTGAGATGTCTTTTCATTATTTGATCGCAAAACATGAGAGGAAGTGACAGAAGTGAGAGAAAGACTGTCATTGTCTCTGTCCTTATCTGATATATTAGAATCGACTCGACTTCGAAAATCAATCGGAAATTCATCGAAATTCTGTTTTCGATTTTGACTGAAAAGACTTGATTCCGACGGACTCTTTGAACAGTTAAGTGACTTAATCTCTTTGGTATAGTTATGGACGCAATTGATTTCATAGAGTCGTAAATAAAAGACAGAATTAAGGCTTTCCTGATATACGAACAGATTTTTTCGATTATTCACAGAAAAAGAGTTCAGAAATGTACGCATCGCTGATATTCCTCTGGAAGGCCCAGACTGGAGGCGAGGGTGAAGCGGAAAATGTTTTCTCCATACAATATCACACGAAAATGAACCCGAAATAAACGAAACATTTGTTTTTGTCAGTTTGGTCTCAGTCTTCAAATTTGTGAGCTCTAAGTCTGTATCCAATTCACTCGATTGTGTCAAATGAGATCTGGAGAGACCAGTTCTTCGCGAAGCCTTATTAAAGGGATCGTTATCTTCTATTGGAACTAATAAGTCGTCACACATTCTAGTGTCGTGTAAGTCCTTTAGAAGAAGCATTTGATTAACTGTTTTGCAGATGGATTCCACCAAAACTATCATATGATTGAAGATTTCTATTCCTTTTGTATAGCTTTTGCTGTTTGTGTTTTTGGGACGGGTGTGGAAATATAGGACAACCGAATCATTTTTAATATTCATAATGAGCCAGAATTTTGGGGCCAACGGCTGTTTGCTGTCTAAAGTCATCCAATTCTCACTTTCAACTTCAGAGTCGTCATCGCTGTCCCCCTCATAACCTTCTTCTTCGCCATTATTTTCATTTTTGAATACATTTTCATTGTTTTGAGAATTTTCACTAAAATTACTCAAATCATTGTTTTTTATAATCGTTTCATCGCTCGATATTTTAGTCAAATTCTTTTCATTTTCATTGAATTCTTCTTTAGTTTTAATTGATTTAACGAATTCAAAGTCGACTTCAGTCAGTGATTGTCCTGTTTTCCTCCGCTCTTCTTTAATTTCGGACGAAGAACTTGGAGGTACAGATGCTGAACGATTTTTCAGATATTTTCTGGAGTTAAGCCTTTTTCTGGATCCATTAATTCTGTCGTCTTCTAAGCTATCGTCGGATAAATTATCTTTGTTTTTGACTCTTTTATTGAGTTTAAGTAAATTGGAAGCGCTTTGCAATAAAGGGGTCGAAAAAGATATTTCATTATTATTTTGAGAATTAATTGAATCATAATTTTCTCGATTTGAGTCAATGTTAGGCAAAACGGCGTCATTGAAGTGATAGGAAAGGTTTGAAGAGAGGAATAATGAACTCAATAAATATTTTTGGGTATCATTTGATTCTTTGTTTTCTTCTTCATTGCCCTGTCTTTCATCAGATATATAGTAATAATCACCGATTTTGTTGAGTTGAAAACCGGGTAATTTAATTCTGGATATGGATTCACAAAATCGATTGAGACTTATGTCATAATTAACATTATTGTCGTTTCCGAAAACGAATTGGAGTCGAATCTGTTTTTTGAAGCAGAACTCAGAGAGAGGGGTGTTTTCGATATGTTTTATAACCATTTCAAGAGTCGATTCGCAAATTGGATACGAATCCAAAGCAATGGAAATGATTTCATCGTTTAAAAGCCAATTAATTTTATCGATGCAGTCATTCAGTGATTGGAACTGATATTCGCTGAGCTTTTGTTTATTGGTTTCTTCTTTTATCATTTGATCCTTTGATTCACTATTATTCTGGAAATCATTGGAAACGACTGAATCCCGTTTTTGGAATAATGGCAGTAATGAAGATATATTTATTTCTTCGGATTGTGTCAAACAAATCAGATTCAAAGTGATTCGCAATTCTTGTAAAAGTGTTTCTGAAAAATGAATAAAACTATCAGAAGATTTGATTAAAATATTTGAGTTGAAAACCAAATAATTATTATACTTATTATATAATTATCTATTGTTATAATAATCATAATAAATGGCAATCAATGGCTGAGAGCACAGAATTTCAGTGCAAAATAAATAAATAAATAAAATTCGGCGAATAAACAGACCTGAGGGTTGAGAATCGATGAGAGCAATGATCTCCTGAAGACAAGTCGGCAGAAAATTGAGCGAACATTCTTTTATTGAAAATTGTGTCTGAATAGAACACGAGAGACGCAGGAAAAGAGGTTGGGATGAGGTATCCATATAAGTATCAGTGATTGAACTCTCGATTTTAGAAGCTTTGCAAACATTTGCTGTCGAAGAAATATCTTCGCTCATCAGATCCAATGCATTGCAGCTAACTTTGGAAGAATTGGATTTAGAAAGACTGGCGCTCTCTTCCATTGTCTCGTTTTTGGGAAATGACTTAAGTGTAGAGTAAGAACACGAGTCATCACTTTTATTGGCTTTGGTTTCGGCCACAAACAAGTTGTTTGTGACGGCACTCAGTTTTGGCACTAAATCATATTCTGTGGTCGAATCCACTAATGATTTATCGATTAAATTTGAATCACTTAATGAGTTCTCATTTAATTGTTTTCGTTTGCAATTAAAGAAATAAAAGGACGGAAAGCATGGAATCGGAGACATATAGTTCTGAAGAGTTCTTTGGAATTTGCTTTTAATGTCTGAATGAAGTTCTTTGAAATCTAAACATGATTTCGAAGATTCCATCAAATCTTTGAGAGAAAATACTTTAGACTGAGTGCTCTCTTCACACAATTCGGATGTTATGTCATCTGATTTAATAAAATCTGATTCAATGAATTGGTTTATATCGAAACTCAAGTCATTGTTATTTGATTTTATAATATATTCCTTCAAATGTTCGCAAATATATATTAAAAATTTTGAAATATCGATATTCAGCACAATTTTGTCGTTAATATTCTCCACTATTTTGAGAATATCTCGTTTGTCTATCGCATACTCAAACTGTAAGGACTGGTATAGCGCCTGAGTCATGCAATTCCAGTAAATAACTTGAAGGCTCCGACAAAATTGTTTGAGTGAACCCCTGGTTAGGGACTCGTTTTCGGGTTCATTCGGTTTGAATGGTTTGAAGGGAGGGTTAGAGAAATCATTTTTCTGTGATTTATATGTATTATCGAAATAAAGGTCTTTCCAATGCTTTCCGTCTGAGGAGTGAATTAATTGTTCGCTCAAAGCATTGAAAGATGTTTTGTATATAAAAATCGGTAAACTTAGAGATCCATAAAGGGATTGACTAGAAGTGCTATTTTCATCGATTTCGTGGAATACATTCAACGAATCTAATGATTGACTATTAATTCCCAAAATTGAAATCTTTAAGTCTCCAAAAGTGGACGGAATAATAGTTATAAGTATACTATTGGCGCTCAGTTTTTTACAAAAACAACGAAATTTGGGATTATTTTCGGTAAATTTGTCTGAAATTGGATCTGATTTGAAGACTGAAAAATTGGATTCATTTCTTTGATTCAATTGAGTTATAAAAGAGTTGCAATCGGTTTGACTCAGTTTTATCTCTCTGTCATGGATTGAATTGATCTTTAAAAAGAGAAGCTCTAAAAGAAGTTCATTTGTAAGGTCTGAAGAAGAGTTATCTTTGGTGTCAGTACTCAACTTCTGAAATAGAGTAGAGAAGAGGACGACCGCCTGTTGTGCTTTTGAAAGTAGACTTATTATATCGTAACGATATTTAACGGTTTTTATGCGTTCCGTTTGAAGACTAGAGTTAGTAATCGAAGAGATATCAGGAGTCGAACCAATGGCCGAACCACCCAAATAGGTCGGAGAACTAGTCTTTTTCCGGTGGCTGTGATTGGGGTCTGAGGATTGACTCGATTGACTTGTGTCGCAATTTATCGATATCTCATCGAATTTAACATTTGTTTCATTGTTTTGGCACAGAATAAGGGTGTGCTCGAAAGTCAATAGACACGAAATCGCTTCCAAATCGATACCAAAGAACTGAAAAAATGTAAGTAATATAAGAGTTATGTAAACTTTGATCTGTATTTTCAGTTAAAATATAAGTTCTTATCAAATATCCTGTTATTTAAGTATTATTTGTTTCCAGAATTAGTCAATGCTTTCCAAGGACTGCCTATCAGCCCCTTAGATAATGAGGTACTTGTGATGAGCGACTGATAAACTGAAGAAATGCTTTCAACAAATATAACATTTTATAGCAATTAAAGAACAATAGAGACTAAGCTTGCAATCTATGGTATAATTCGTTAATAAATGCACTAAATTTTGTTAAGCAATAAAACATAAAAAAGTTTATTAAAGTAATTAAATGTAGGAATTGAACTCTTGTTCTCTCTCTCTCTCTCTCTCTCTCTCTCTCTCTCTCTCTCTCTCTCTCTCTCTCTCTCTCTCTCTCTCACCATTTCTCTCTCCCCTCTTCTCTTGTTTGCATTCGATAATCGCTATAACGCCCAGAATATTATCACAAATAGAGAACAAACAGATAGACAGAGATATTGAGACAATTCGTACGAATATAACAGAAATGTGAGAAAAAATATGAAAAATAAGTAATATTTATGAAAACAATTATATATTTGATTGCATTACAGACATGTCGGCCAATCAAAGAGTAATAAGTTGGAGGAGTTGAATCTCAGTTTAGTGAAGACCTACTGAAGAGACCACTGCTCCACTTAGTTCTCTTTGATCTATTGATCACAATTTGTGACCAATTATTGCGTTTCAAATTAAACACAAAAAATAAAAAACAGTTTTATAATTATTAAGGGATAAAATCGGCGACTAATTTGTCTGTTGATGGATGAGCTGGAAGAGTTAGATCTGGCAAATCGTCTCATATGTCAGGATCCGCACTTCCAACTCATTCATTACAGCAACGAATTCCAACTCATTCTTCAGATTATTATTTGAACTTATTTTAAGTGAAGACACGAATCAAAATTAAGACTACTTTTGAGAAGTGATATTCGTTTGAAGCACAGGAATAGAACTAACTTTCTAAATGTCTAATCGTAACAATTTATTGCCAGTTCTCCCGTGACAACCGAAATGCCACTCAATAAATACCTGAGAGAATGGAGGGGACGGTAGTCGTATCACAATATGGGGGATATTCTTAAGAGCTTTGCTTGCAATCAGTGATACGCCAATACGGTAACTATGGAAGGGCTCAACCAAATGGCTAAACCAAACTAATTGCTGATAAGATTATAAAACCGTTTGACTGCCAACACATCTGTCCATTAGGTCTATGGATATGCAAATCAAATATACGTTTAGACTAACGTTATTCACACAATGCATGAACTCTTAGTCTAATATCTCATGTCTTATGTCAGGTGTAATCAAATGATTGTAAATCTGGTAAATCAGTTGAAAACATTGCTTCGATTGCAGAGAAGTTTGAAAAATAAGAATTAAAGCGAAAAATAATAAAAGTGTCACATATTTAGTATATTTTATATAATTAGTGCACAACTCGTCCTCATTGTTCGCTCATTTATTCCTATTATAGTATTTGCAAACTTTGGATTTCAGATAAGAAGTTCTCAAGAATTCTCATAACATTACGTTTGATATCAAATTGACATTTCGTTCCCTTAAGTGTTGTTCTGAATAACTCTCAAACCGTTTGTTTAGCAAATCATTTGATTTCTTATCAAAAAAATAGTCATTCGTTTGAATTCTTACCGACGAAGAGATTTCTTTATAGTTTAATCCCTCCAGAAATTCCTTTCTCGCACTGCAATCGTAAGAAAGGCCGTGCTGTGGTTCAACCCAACATTCTGTAATCAGTTGCAACTCTCCCTCGTCTTCAATTAAATCCACTTCTTCGTCATCTGAGAGACTATTAAAAAAAATGCGATTAAATCATTGATTTTTATTTCTATTGATTATACAATTGACTATTGATTGTACGGTTATTCTGATCTCATTCCCCAAAAATTATAATTTCAATTTCCTCTCTAAACAAATATGAGAAGCGCTCAGAATAACACAAATAAATTACAATAGAAATGCAGACAATAAATAATTAATCGAAGAAAAGTTCAGTCTTTGATCTCAATATAGTTAAATGTCTTAAAATTATAATTTGGATAATATTTTATCCAATATAAGGAACGAACGTTTTTTACATCAATTTTATCTTAATTTTGTTCTTTCTTTATGACTGCAAATAAAACAGTTCTCAACAGTTTGTCTCTATTTTATGTGACATAACATCAGAAATACTTGAAAATTAAAACATATTTTGCTCGAATATAATTTACGTTAATTTATAGTGGAATTGAATAAATTCAATTAATAGTATATAACAAGAAATAGGTTAAACTAAGTTTGTTTAATACGAGCATTTCCGGTGATTTAGTCCATAAAATAACGAATTCTAAAAATTGGACAAATAAACAACTGTCCACAAAAGTAATTCAAGTTTTTAAATACATTTTAATGAAAATTTGGTGATTCTATGCCTATTAGTCCCAAATCTAACGAATTTCAAATTTATGGCATTTTTTGGTAAAATATTTCTTCTAAAAGAGTTTACTCTTTTTCGACAGAATTTACTCTTTATTGTGTTTATAACATCAATATTCTGATCAAATGTTTTAAATTCATTTAAATTACATAAACATTTGGTCTTCAAATACAACTATAAATACTTAATATTTAGTATTATTTGTTAAATTATGTGATTATTTGGTTTAATCAAAACATTATAAATATTTGTAACCACATTACTAACCACCAAATTATCTGTTCAAATGTCTGATTACTTGAATTACTTAGAATTAAAATTGAAATTAATTTTAAGTCAAATAATAAATTCTTTTTAACACAATTTGTCAGGAATTGAAAGGAATTGAAAGGAATTAAAAGGAATTAAAAGGAATGAAACAAAAATCAAAAATAATAAAAAATATGTTTGATTTCATACCAATCTTTGGAGCCG
>JAQIXD010000528.1:0-25121 GCA_034699985.1 Minunthozetes semirufus
TCTATTATATCCATTTTGTTGACAATTATCTCAATTAGAAATCAAAACAATAGAATAAAACACAACATACGACTTATGACAGCCGACACTACATTGAGTTATGAAATAGTTTACAGTTTATGTGAAATAGTTTTTGAGATCACAAGAGTCGCGTTAATAAGATATTGAGATAAGTTATATATCAATTGATTTTACTGTAAGTTAAAAGTTATTAAAAGTTTTATTTGATGTGAAAATAATTGGCCAAAAAAGTATCCGACAACTAATCAAACAAAAATTTTAAGCAAATTATTATACATTACTCAATTCAAACCCTTCAGAAAGTTATCAAAAAATGTTTTATTTTGAAAACATTGGAATTTATTCGAGTCTTTCAGAAATGAAATTATTTATGAATTTTAAAGTTTTTTTTCTTCTTCGAGAACTTGTTTTTCTGCCATCAATTCAAGTTTAGAGGAATTAGAAGTTTATCAAAATTTAATTTGATGTTTAGTCTATTAAACTTCTAAACATATAATGAAAATAATAATAATATTTATCTTTGAATCAAATTTTATTTGAATTTGTTTTCTAATTGATATCAAATTGTTTAATGAGTTTGAAATCGAATTAAGTTTTGACATAAAACTATTGAATCGAGTATTCAATCAATTTATCGCATATAAAATGGTTCCATAAAATGATTTTTGAGTATAATTTATTCATAAAATGAATTTTGTTATCGAGGCTAAAGTTAAGGCGAATATTGAATATAAAATATTCTTGTTTTTTGTTGAAACAAAGAGAAACAATAAGACGATATGTTATATGAGTTTCTGACATTTAAAGCCTTTTGAAGAGTTAGAGAACCGGCTTTTGTGAGTCTTTCACTCAATTTATTAAAATTCAAACCAATTTCAGCGAAATATTAACTTTTGTTGAGATAATGTTAAGTAAAAACTCGTTTAAGTAATAAATTCCTATCATTTGTTAACATTTGATTCTTAATCTAAAGGGAACTGAAAACTGTTTCAACTGTACTGTTGTTTACGAATTGGTTTTTGTTTAGATTTTCAGTTCAAAGACTGTCTGCTCCTGAAGTCAATGAACGAAAACCAAATCATTGTTTATAATAATCTGTGATTTAATTACTCTTAAAATTTTATTTATTTTCATTCATTTTAAAGCCATTTATTGCCAAAAATGTCAGTCAATCAGTCCTCACAATTCAATCTTCGCGAGGAAGATGTCATTCGTCTGATTCTGGAGTTTCTGTCAAATCGTGACCTCAGTATCAGCCAAATGAGTCTCGAAAGAGAAACGGGTCTAACAAATGGTATCTTTAGTGATGATCTGCTCTTCTTAAGGCAACTAATACTCGACGGTCAGTGGGATGACGTCCTGCAGTTCATACAACCCATGGAATCAATTGAATCTTTTGACAAAAAACAATTCAAATATTTGGTTAATAAACACAAATATATTGAATTGTTGTGCATTCGGTCAGAGGCCGGACCCATACATAATGTCGAAATTGCTGTCAATGATGTCGTCGATTGTCTCAACCATTTGGAACAGTTGTGTCCAAATAAAGAAGATTACAATGAATTGTGTTTATTGTTAACGATTCCGAATTTGTCGGATCAGAAAGAATATAAAAACTGGAATCCAAGCAATTGGAGGATCAGTTGCTTTAAGTCTGTTTTACCACTCATTGAGAAGTATCTTCCGGTCGACAAAAAGTCGGCCAATGCTTTGGCAAAGAAAGCAAAAGGGGATCGACTGATGCAACTCATAATCAAAGGAATTCTTTACGAGTCATGCGTTGAGTATTGTCAACAAAAGGCCACTTCTATGCCGGCCCTCAAAACGGCTGCTATGAAATACTCTTCGCTATTGGAAGGAATGGGTTTTAGTAATTCAGATCTGAGTTTATTGTCTTGGCTTCAGTCCATTCCTTCCGATATATTCTGTCATCCATTTGAACAAAAGACTCTTAATGTGGAAGTGGAACAGTTAGAGAAGCCATCGCTTGTGGCCTCCTGGTCTGAGATGATTTTGGTCACTCCCATCAAACCAAAGGTATTCCCACATTCGGCCACTCCTTTTACAAGAAGAAAAGCATCTGATTTGATGTCCAAATCTCTAACACCGGGTATAGTCGATGGTCTGACCAAAAGTGTTATGAATTTCTCTATCAATGATATGACAGCAATGAGTAGGTCCTCTTTCGCGACCACTGGCTTTCATTTGTCAACCAATGGTAACGACAATAATCTCAACAATAATAACATTAATAACAACAGCTCTAAAAAGACTGGACAGACATCAGTGGACAGACTGTTCGAAGAGGGAGATGTGTTTAGTTCGAGTTGTTTCCAACGATTACCGACAATATCTGAAAAGCCATCCCCGGTCTCAACGGTTTCGATAGAAGAATGTAAATTACTTAATGAAAACGTGAATACAATTCACAGCCAACCCCTCCTCCAAAGCCATAATATAACCCCCATTAGTGCCAAAGACGTTAATCAGAGTCAAAACACTCCCGATTTGTGGCAAAAATTTCAGAAAGAAAAGCAAAAACTGTTGGAAAAGCTTTTAGCAGAAGAAGAAGAAATGTTTTTGTGCGGAACATCTGTTCCACAAATGATAGCAAATCGAGAGAACACATTCCAGAGCTCTTTCACTCCTGTAATGCAAACACCGATTATTTATAATGACGTGAATCAGAAGTTGACTCCAGTCAACCAAATGGGTCAGTCTAATTACCCAAACCCGGAACAGCTGACCACAAGTACCCCAAAGGGTAATCTTTACCGAATTCGAGAGACGCCATCGTTTGCGGCGAATCAGTCGCCAATCTTTGGAGTGAATAATCAGAACGGATCTCAACTCAAGAATATATCGTTCAATAATAGTGTCAACGAATTGCTTACCACTCACTCCAATATTGGATGCCATCAATCATCACAACAATCACATCAATTAAGCGCACAGTCCTCACAGTTGGCAAACACTCCTCAACAGCAAAGAGTAAGTACTAAAGAGTTCCTAAACTTTAAAAGAAATGTTTTATTGTGAAAACGTTAACGAAATTAATTGAGCAAAACTGTTGTGCCGTGAGTTGTGTCGTTCCCTTTAATGAATCGCTTCCACACTGTTTGCCAAAAACAGAACATAAATAATATTTTGTGGTAATAATTGGTTTCTCTTCTTTTCGAGGCTAAGCGCACAACCATTGGTTTGAAGCATTATATTAGCATTTCTTTGTGCTGTTGTTGTAATGAATTTCTTTTTTTGAGTTTAATTATTGTTTCGTTTAATTAATTAGTTTTTCAGGTATTGTTTCATAAGATATGATTAGTTTCATCTTTTCAATACTCGATGGCATTCTTTAATCTCTCGTTAAGTCATTAATATTTATTTTAATTAAGTTTTGCCCAAACTTTATGTCGTAATACTTTTGGTTCTATTCAATTAATTCTGATTTGTTTCTTGTTTTTTATTCTGAGCCCTTATATGGCACTCAAAACATTGTGTTATTTTCTGTCGTAAATATGTTTATAACGTTTTTATCATAAAATTCAATCAAAAACTCATTTTTATTATTTTATACTAAATTCGTTAAATTTTTAAACTCAAATCTCTTGAGAATGATTTTTAATTACCAATAATTAAGATATTCTTCGCTTTAATCTTATTATTTGAGTTAAATCTCAATTCAAATAAAGAATTAATAAAACTTTTCTTCAATAAAAGACTTCATTAATTGATTTTGATTTAATGATTTGAAATGTTTTGACTTTTCATTTAAGTCCACAAATGGTTATTAAGATTATTTGTTGTGGTTGTGGGCATCAGTTATAAACAAAATTAATTTACATTTTAAGACTTATCGAAATACTAATACCTTAATGAATGGCATCTGAATTATTGATACACTTTTCAGTTGCTTTCAAAGTCTGTTCAGAATATATTGGTTTCAGTAAATTGACTCAAAAGTAGTTTCACATAAATCCTTATTTTAATACCATTTTAAAAATATTAGTGAATTCGAGATAAAAACAAAAATTGATTACTTGTTTGCTGATCCCGACACCAAAATAGCAGAGACCCACAGTGACTGTCCCCATCAGCATAATATCACGTTCAACCATTTAGTTAAAGAGATTGTAGTGGAAAAGGTATTGTTACTCTAAAACCTAATTATAAGCGCCTCTCCATTCCTGTCTGCGTTTGATAACAATCATCCTTTTAGTCCTAATTTATATATCGATTAAGTTATTGTCAAAAAAGACAATTATTTCGATAATTAAATAAAGTTTTGGTTTCAAATAATTTGTATTCATTAGAGACCAGATAACGGACTCAAATAGTTGTAGAGGTATCAGTTATCTTAAGTTTAAAGCAAGAAATTGTTTTCTTAAGAATTGGATGCTGTCCTTCAAAGCACTTCAGAGCAATTAAGCTAAAAGAGTTACAATTCGTCTCTCATTTGACTTTCATTTGTTAACTAAACTTTTGTTTACTCTGAAAAACAATACCAATTGAAAAGATTGGAGTATTTTTTCATTCTCTCGAAAATCAATGTTTATTTGAATGAATCGATTGATTGTAACGCCGTTCCCAAACATATCACACTTTTTCCATAGAATAGAGTTTTTTCGGATTTTCACTAATCTTTTATGAAATTATTTATGATTTTATATATAATTTTTTATATAAAATGTTTATTGAATTGTCTAATGGATGGTGTGTTGGCACCTGCCTTTCAGGGCCGCCACAAACTCTATTCCGTGGAGTATTTTCACGCTTTTCGTGAATATTTGATATAAAAATTAAAATAGAAATACATTTAAACCATTGACTGACATAATGTGTTGAATCCATATATCGTATCAATTGTTTGTTGAAGTGGAAGGACAGGCGATGCCTAACGAATGCAATGCAAGGCTATCAGCAATTTGTATGTCTCGCCGTTCGACCGAATGTCACGATATTTGTCTGAAGAATATTGGAAACAATCGATGCGTTGCCTGATTGGCCCTCTTTATGACCATTTCTTATAATTTTTTATTATTAATAAAATATACCAAAAATAGCACTTCATTACACTTTTCATTACACTTATTGTTTCGACCGCACAGTTGTCAAACATTTTTTCCAATTTATTGAAAAATATATTGAATTCTGAAAAAGATTTTTATCGGAAGACAAACAATAGTATAAAATACTATAAAATATTTGTTTTAATACATATCTAACAGAAGTGCGATAATAGTCATAACTGTTTCATATTTAAACAATTATTTTCGACTTTGACTTATCATTCAATATATTGTAGTTTGAGTTCTCAAACCAGTAATGAATTCAATTAAATTCCGTTTAATACAATTTTAAAATAGATTTTTGGATTCAATTGAAACCATTTGATCGTATGTTTGTAAATCATTTTTAATCAGTTGATTGTCTTTAATGAACTAATTGTCGACAACTCTTCAAATTAAAGCTACAAATTAGAGCAAATATTTTGCGTAAATAACAGCTGTGTCTCCAATCAAGAGTGTATACAATCGAGACTTTAGCCCCTCTAGACTTTGAATTAATTGAGCTAAACTTGGATTTGAATATTTGATGACAATTATCTTGGAGTCTAATGATGTGGCCGTCGGCCAAAAAATCGCCACATTTGCATCATTTCCGGATATGTCCGATGAGAGAAGCGATTAAACTGAGAAACTCAAGCCTTTCAAATAGTTTCAGTTCTAACGAGTCTAATGATGACAGTTATTCCCGAATTCCAGTCCTGAGTCAGTCTACACTATCGCTCCGAAGCTGTCATGTAAGTGCTGTCACTTTTAATTACTATTAATCTCGAAATCAGTAAAATTCTGTTCGCATTTGATTCAAATGCAGTCTTTTTTATTCTTTCATTCAATGAATATTCTGAGCGTTATCTCTGTTTGAGTGCCAACAGATGAGAGGCTTTCTTTTTCTTTCAACTAATGTGAAGGGAGTCTACAAATCTCTTGAGTAGGATTAAGTTCAAGTTCGACAAATGACAAATGAATTATTACTTTTTTCAATAGTTTTTAGCAAATGTTTAGTTTAACTTCAAATCAATTACTCGATTACTCTAATCTTCTTTTATAGTAATTTCAGTTTAAAAAAAAACTTTTTTCCAATAAATATATTTTTGGCATAACTTCTACTCAATTGGAGTCAATGCCTAATGAGATCTTTTAGACATTTAGGTTATAATAAATCTAAATCACAGCTTAACTGCAATTCATTTGAAACTGGGATCCAATAAATTGCGAAATCGAGTCTATCATTCTATAATTACTGGGCTTTGGATACTGGGATCTGATCAGAAGATAATTGAAATTTTCTTATAACGAATGAAATGCAATAATTCTTGTAATCCAATCAGTTGACAATTTTAGAAGTGATTTAATCGTTTTTTTAGTTGCCTTCAATTTAATTGCTCTTCCAGTACTTCCAGTACTCATGTGAGAGCCAATGTCTTTGAAATCGTCGAATATTTTCTGGGAACTACTTATCAATCATTTGAAAAAATTCATGGATTTGAGTCACAAATGGTTTTAAAATGAATTAAAAATTATTTGATTTAATTAAAAATCAGATCATTTGATGACAAATACATAAAGAAATGTCTTATCTCTAAAACATTAATAAATTATCGCATATTTTATCGAAAACATTTGCAATTATTTGATAAAAAGCATATAAATCATAATAATTTTATATTGTTTGGCTCTTTTACCATCAATTAAATATTGCAATAATAAGAGATTCTATTATTTTTCATTCCATTGTTTTTCTTAATATTTATATCAATCAATGGATGGAAATGTAATCAATATTGTGTTCAATGGTTTTATATTTTATTTGCAAACAAATTATAACTAAATTATAGTTATTATGTTTTATTGATATTTCAATTTGAGTTTGAAAATAAATTCCCATATTTTTTATTCGATGAGCACATGATCTCAGCACTAAAGACAAACAAAATCCAATGTCTCATATAATTTAAATTATCAAAAGCCAAACACCCCTTCAATTGAATTATTTTTAGTGTTTAATCTGTAATTCAAAAGTGATTTCAATGTTATTTCATTAAGGATTCTCTTAATTCAATAATTAGTGAAATACTGTTTAGAATTAATCACTAATCTTAAGGACTTTTCTTAAGATAAGCCAAAAAACACGAGAACAGAATATTTTGGACTTTTTGTGAAGTATTTGTTTTTGATGTGATTTAATGTTTGCATTTTAATTAATGTAAATTCACTTTTTTGTTAGCATTGAGTCATTAAATCGTCAAAAATTGATTCATTTAATCTTTTTATTAAATTTGAAACGATTTTTCACAAATTTTAAAATATAAGAGAATTAGAAGAAAATGATTTACTCTTACTTTCCTCCTATTGATTGTTTCGTTTGACTATTAATTTGATTTGAAATGAATCGATATTTTGATAAATATTGGAAAATATTAATAAATATCTTATTTAAAATATATTCCGAATCATTTGTAAAAATGAAATTAACATAAAATTATTTGTGGACATGATTTCAATTTTAAGTATATGTTTGTCTTATATTTATTTTTTTAGACAATTATTATTCATATTTACGGAAATATTTGAGAATATATTTCATTCTTAAGTAATAAAAATTATTCAAAATATTTACTTCACTATAATTTGTTGACTTAAATCTTAATAATAGCTATTTTCGGCATAAAAATACACTTTACGTTATAAATAGCGTCAGAATAGTCATTCATTTCTATCAATTAAATGCTAAGTATGTATAAGTAGTGTAAAATTGAAGTGATTTTCTATTGAAGTATTTTTCAGTATATGTTTTACAAAATGTTATTCAAATTCAAATTCAATGTTACGCTCGAATTGAAGTTTGACCTTAAACTCTCTCCTACTTAATAGTGATAACCATTAATTAGAAGGTCTGCACCTGTTATGCAAACCTATTGATTTTGTTTTGAGATTCTGAAGCGAATAATTCTTGAGATTCCTGTAAAACCACTGCAAGAATCTTCTAGAATGTATGTATTGGTAATTAACTATTCATTTGGAAGAAGTTTTTGGTAAAACCTAACGCCTACACCAAATATCATCATTAAATTCAATATATAAAAGGGCTGTCCTTTGATATATCAATAAAAAAAACTCTTTGTGTTCACATCTTTAAGAGAAAATAGTTTTGTTTTGCAAATATTAAAGAATTGTTTTGATGTCTTAAGACGTCTGTCATTTTAGACGACAATATCCTTAAAGACGTTATTTTGATTATAATATAATATTTTGTAACAAAAGATAAGTGTTTTAGAAGTGGTGTCAACTCATTCAATAAGTGAGTCGTTGTTAATCGTTGCGAATCGTTTGGTTTTAAAGAATTGATTCATAACGTGAACAGTAGATCAGGTTTTAGTATAGACTTCGGTCCGATAGTCACACCATATCATTGAAGGCCTCATATATTAATTTTTGTCTAAGAATTCCATTTTTAGGTCGACTTTTGATTAATAAAAGTCAAAACTACTGTTTATTGTGAGAATTGTGGCAATTCTTTAAACCATAACAATTCATAACAATTCGCAATATTTCCGACTTTTTTTCATTTACTCAAAACTTCACTTCATTTCAGTCCATTTCAGTCAAATCCGCAAAACTTTTATACTTTTTTCTTTGGTTTGGATTTAAGTGGAGACACATAAAGTCAAATATTTGTCATTTAAACGGTGTTTAACTTAAGAGCTTATATTAAAGATGTATTCCTCTCCGACTTATAAGAATTATGTGACAGAAAGCAGTTCATCTTATATTCATAAATATAGCAGTGATGACGACCCTCTCAAGAGTTCAAATTATTCGAGTTCATCCAAATACATCTTTGGGTCTCCGACCGAAAAATATACTTCGGATTTGAATTCCGATTCATTGAATACTTCGCGTAAATACGACTCGTATTTCGATGACTACAGAAAATCAAATCGATTTGATTCGAGTTTCGACAAATCAGATAAATATTTCGATAAATATGAGAAGTCTTTCGATAAGTCCTCAGCTTTTGATAAGTCGGAGAAATCCTTTGATAAATACGAGAAAACTTATGACAAATATTACGACAAATCCTATAAATCTTCTGATAATAAGTACTTCAATGACTACAATAAGTCAAAATCAGACGATAGAGTCCGACAACACACCAACAGCTACTTCATTAATAAGGACGCTTCCTATTTGAGTCCTGAGAAACGCACGTATGCCAGTCCTCCCAATAACTCTACCCGAAGAGTTCACTACGACCTCGACAGCAGCGGAGAAATGAATACCAGCACAAGAAGTTATTCGCCATATTATGATTACTCGTATTCACCAGAAAATTGTCCGGTTCACCCATCAGACCCTGATACCTGTCCAGTACACCCCTATCGCAGTCAAAAGCCTATGATATTGCATGAGTATGTCGGGGCTCCGTTCCGTCATTTGATTGTAAGTGATGATGACTTCTACTGATCGATCACATTGTTCTCAATATGAGGTTATATTCGTTTTAATTAAACAAAAAATGAATGAAAAAAAAAATTAATTTTTGGTTCAAATGTTAAGCTCTTAATTAAAACTAATGCTTCCTTCGGATGAATAATCTGAAGGTTTTTTTAAAAAATCATTAACTAATAGAAGACATAAAATAATTGTTAATTTGATCTTTTGGTGGTTTAATCGGTTGAAAATCTTTAGTCTAATTACTGCAGTCACTGGAAACGATGAGAACACGCAATCGGTTATCGAATTTAATGTAATTTTTAATGTATTATAAATTAATAGGATTTGACTTAATATGACTTTTTTGTGATACGCTTTGATTACTCCAATGGTTACAGAATTATTACTAAATTATTAGTTATAGTCTTATATTAGTCTTATTAGTGATATATTAAAACTTTTTAAGTCTTTGTTTTTTGTGTGAAAATAATATTTTAAAAACTTTTTTATAATAGACTTTAAGTCATAACAAACTATGAATTAAGTGTTAAATTTAGACACTTTTGTAATGAATGATTCATAATATGATTGTTAAGACTTTTGTAGACTGTTTCTGATCCAAACACTAATTTTGGTCCAATTGTGTGACACAACAAAACCCCGTAATTGTAGTCACAATTGATGTCTCACATCAATGCCTCAAACAATTGGCTTTTGTTATAGTTTTGTCAAAAGTGTTATCAGCCGAACAGCGCAGATGTCCCAAAGCAATCAGTTTTACACTAATATACCACAGATTAGACATTCATAACATTTTTACTCTCAGTTTTGTACCGAAAATATGTTTAAAAACTTTTTTCCAAAGTTTTAAGTATTTCTATAAAAATGAAACTAAACTCAAAAATATGTAAATGTATTGGAAATGTTGGTATCGGTTCTTATTTTGATTAAAAGTCATCCTTTGATTCTTGAAAAGTGGTCTCTTTGTTCTGCTCTGTCCTTGAATTGCATATTTTGATGAATTCCTTTTACAAAACAATTATATAATGCATTTAATCTGTTGTGTCCTTCACTATCACCTACGCCTTCATTATCTCAATTAATTGTCAAAAAATCTTATCTGAAAACTAATTTGATTTAATGGTTTGGTTGATAGCACGGACCCAACTCTTCCTACCGAAGCAGTATCGGTGACACCTCTGACTTGGGTGGGAGAAAACCGCAGTTCGTTCCCATCACAAGACTAGAAGACGCACAGGCTATACGCGCAGCAGAATTTCACCCGAATGGACAGCTTTATGCCATCGGTTCCAATTCGAAGACACTGAGAATATGTGGTTATCCAAAGTCTCACGAATTAAGATCTTTGAGGTTTGGATTCATTCAATTCTTTCTTTTGGTTTGTTTTCTGTTCCATTGAATGAAAAACTTTTGTCAACGATAGGGAGGATCACATTCCACACCAACCGGTAGTCGTGACAAAACGTCTTAAGCATCACAAGGGAAGCATCTATTGGTCGGTTCTCTTATTTGTCTGACAAACAAAACTTTTAATTAATTAATTCTTCTGTTAATACAGTCTCGCGTGGAATACAACGGGAGATCTGTTGGCCACCGGTTCTAATGATAAGACCATTAAAATGATGAGATTTAATCCACTCTCTAATGAGATAGAGGGAGGAGAGGCTGAGCTAACAATGCACGACGGAACCATTAGAGACATGTGCTTCATGGAAGACTTGTCAAACAGATCCAGTCTTCTGATATCTGGCGGCGCCGGTGACTGCAAAATATATGTAACCGATTGCGACACTATGACCCCATTCCAAGCTCTGTCGGGTCACTCCGGTTAACTATTTTACGTCAAAATTTATAAATTTTTAATAATACATGTATTTCAGGTCATATCCTATCTCTGTATACGTGGGGCGGCGCTATGTTTGTCAGTGGATCTCAGGACCGGACCATCAGATTTTGGGATTTGAGAACCCGTGGATGTGTTAATTTGATAACAGCTCCGTCCGCAACTGGAAAAGGACCGGGTATTCAACTGATTAATTGATTTTTTGTTTATTTTTATTGATTTATTTGTTGTAAAGGGAGTGCTGTCGCAGCTGTTTGTGTGGATCCTTCAGGAAAACTACTGGTCTCCGGACACGAAGACTCCAATTGTATGCTTTACGACATAAGAGGTGGTCGTATAATACAGACATTCCAACCCCATTCGGCTGATATCCGAACCATTCGTTTCTCAAATAAAGCTTATTATCTGTTGACCGGTGGTTACGATAATAAGATTGTGTTAACTGATCTTCAGGGAGATCTCACACAACCCCTTCCCAGTATTGTTGTGGCAGAACATTCCGATAAAGTAATTCAAGGCCGATGGCATCCCTTTGACTTCACATTCCTAACGACCAGCGCTGATAAGTCGGCCACTCTTTGGGCACTTCCCAACTGATATGTTCACTGATTTACTCGTTTTTCAGTTAATTTAAACCAAAAGACTAAATATTATAGACTTTTGCGACTAATTATGAAATTTGTGTCAAAAATATCTAATATTCGGTGAAATACTTAACAAATATTTGAAACGAAATATAATTCAAATGTTTTTATATTTTTATCGATTAATTGAAAGCAATTATATTTTGCTATAAATTTGTTAACAAATTATATAATATTTAGTTTTTACGAACAAATCAATCAAAACATAATTATTAAACTGTTTTAACTGTTTCTCTGTTTAGACGTAATTCTTATTGAATTAAATTTTCATATTTTAATCGTTTATTCATTTATTCTTTTAATCGTTTAATCGTTTAAATATTTTTTAATAAAATCATAAAAACAAAAATTGTGTTTAGTATTGATGAGTGATCACTGATCAGAGAGCTCTCAAAGCCAACACATTCTTCTCATAAACAGATATTTTATAAATTGTTTTGATTTTTAATTAATTTTTCGAAAATTGAATTATTTTTCAAACAATTAAACGAAAATCAATTTGTGATACAAGTGATGGTCATTCAGGCAAATACTGAGCACTCCTGTCGAGTGTGTCTGTCCTCTGAAAGACAGTTGAGTGAAGAGAATATATGTCTTTACGTTGAAGTGGTTTGCGATTGTAAGGGAACTGTTGGCGCTATTTGTCACAAATGTATTGAACGCCTGATTCTTGTATATCACGAAAACCATTGCTTCCACTGTTTGAAAAACTATCGAAATATTGAACTCATTTATAGATTTCGATTCTTTGAACTCATCTCCAAATGTATCGACAAATTCTTTGGCCTTTATATTATTCTTCGATGGTTTCTATACTTCGTTATTATGGCTCTGAAGAACTTTATGACGAGTTTTATGTTCTACACATTTGTGGTTCATTTGGATCAGTTACAAATATTAACCGAACCCGAAGTCATCGGTATTCGAATCAATACCAGCAAAGGTTTTTGGACTTATCTCTTGACTAAAGTAAGAAACAATTTGGGTCTTTGACCACAATTTATGACATTATTTCCAGAATAAAGTCTCATAAGTTTGACATATAATTCATTTAAATACAAATATTTATTAAACATTAAATTCTTCGCCAAAAGCGGAACTATTTTCTATTTTTTTGTCTTAAATAGAGATTTTAGAGGTTTTCCCCTCTCCTATGAGTTTCACAAACATTTAATATTTGATCTAAAATTTGGGTAAAAAAAGTATATTTGAAAAAATTTGAGAGACTTTTCATTGAATTCAATAAAGTTTTAATAGAATTTTGTTTCGCACATAAAGTCACGTGATTTTGACCTCTGATTCAGTTGTGAAACAAATTTCGATTCAATTATTTGTTTGAATATTATCCCAAATAAAGCGAAGAAATGCCGATATATTTGGGACTCAATTGGTTTAAAATTCCTCCCGATTTCGACAAAACATTTCTTTTGGACAAAAGAAATGTCGAAAACAAATCTGAAGACAAAAATGAATCGAATGAATGCATTCATAGAAATGATGTCTTCAAAGAAGAATTGTATTTAAGTGAAAGCAATGAAGAAGTGGTCAATACTTCTGATACACTCATTGTTCCTAAAATCGGATCAATTGAAGAAGACGTGACTGAAGAGCCCAATAAACTCTCATTAAATAACAATTCTATTGATAACAAAATTGTGGACAAAATATACAAATCTTTGGCAACAAAAGAGTCGACAAAAGATTCGATAAAAGATTTGAGTCAAAGATTAAGTGAAAAACCGATTAAAACAAACTTTGCGTTCAAACTGTTTGAAAGACTTCCCATAAAAGTGGAGACAACTGAAGGCCAAACTTCAAAGTACTTCACTTCCAGTGATTCCAGAGAAGAGTTGACACAAAAAAGGCTTAAAACTGAGCAAACAATTGACACAAACGTTAATTGCGTTCAAAATTTGAATCAAAATATAAACAAATTTATTAAAAGAGAGTTTAATAAAGACTTCTTTGAAGGAACGGATGGAACGCCTTTCCGTACGAAACCAATTCAATATCGAAATCAAAACCAATTCTTAACACTCCTTCAAAGTAGAAGCGAAAGACCGGCGGCAGAGCACAGGGCAGAGCACAGACCCCTCACACCTCTGGATTTCATTCAACAGAACTCTCAAAGATCTGATCACTCGATGGGAAGAAATGATTCAAAGTTCAAATCAAGATTTTTAGGCCTCTATTCTACTCAACACTAAATTCTTGGTTCAATTGATTCCTATTTTTGTTTTGAATAACAAATCAAATGACGTAATGAATGACGAAATATGTTTACAAACAACACATGTCTTCAGTTATTAAATGATTTTTGTTTTCTATTTAAATGTCTTTTGATTTTTGATTCACTTTTCGATTAATAAAAACAAAATTATGTCAAAAATATTGAATATAAATATCGGTCTTTTGGGACACATCGATAGCGGGAAGACATCTCTGGCCAAAGCTTTGAGTACAACTCAATCGACTTCGTGTTACGATAAGAACCCTCAGAGTCGCGAAAGAGGGATAACCATTGATTTGGGATTTTCTTCGCTTACGATTCCATTACCTCAACATCTCTTTGATTGTATTAAACAAAAGTCTGGCGAAGATTTGGGCCAAAGAGAGAACTGGTCTCTGCAAATGACATTCGTTGACAGTCCGGGCCATTCGTCTCTGATTAGGACTATTATAGGCGGCGCTCAGATTATCGATATTATGATTCTTGTGGTCGATATTACTAAAGGAATTCAGACACAAACTGCTGAATGTCTTGTAATCGGAGAAATCAGTTGCAATAAAATGATTGTTGTCTTAAATAAAGTGGATTTGATTCCAGAAAATAAAAGACAAATAACTATTGAAAAGATGTCCAAAAAGATTCAAAAGACTTTAGAGAAGACAAAATTCAATTCCGCCGCAATTGTTTCAGTGGCCGCTAATATCGGAGGTCAGACCCATCACAACAACGAACACAACTCTATTGGAGTAAAAAAACTCTTGGATACCATTTCTAATGAGATAACTCTTCCCAATCGGAGCCCAAACGGAGAACTCATCCTATCAGTGGACCACTGCTTCTTAATAAAAGGATCGGGAACTGTTATGACCGGAACCATAATCCAGGGATCAATTTGTGTGAATGACGTAAGTGTTTATACTTTTAATTATTTTCTGATTTTATTTTGTTTTTGTTTTTTTCGAAGAATATTTCGATTCCTTCCGTAAATGTCATCAAAAAAGTCAAATCACTGCAAATGTTCCACAAAAAGATCGAAAGAGCCATTCAGGGCGACAGAGTTGGCGTTTGTGTCACTCAATTTGATCCAAAGTCATTAGAAAGAGGAGTCGTCTGTTCGCCCGGTTTTATGAATTCGGTGTTTGCAGTGATTGCAAACGTCAACAAAATCTCATACTATAGGGGAAGGTATGCCACAAAAGCCAAGTTTCACATAAGTATTCTTCACGAAACAGTTGTTTCCAAAACAACTTTTTTCAAATGCCATCAAAAACTTGAAAAATTCGATTTCGATCTGCAGTACAGTTATGTCGAAGAAATGGGCGAAGACTCCGAACAATACTTCGTTTTATTAGAGTTTGAGAAACCAGTTATTGTCAATTCCGGCGCTCTTTATATCGCTTCCAAATTGGATACCGATATTCACGCGAATGTCTGCAGACTTGCCTTTTATGGCAATATTTTGTGGACTTTTTGTGATAAAAATTATTTTGAAAACGATTTACAAAAACTAAAAATTTTTAAAATCAAAACCAAAGAGGGAGTCGTCGATAGGATTTCCAACGATTATGAAGTTATTGTCAAAAATCTATTTAAAAAAGAGACAAACACTCAGAACTTCGTCGGACTCAAAGTGTCGTTGACTTCGGGAGACGAAGGAGTGATCGATGGCTCGTTTGGTCAGAGCGGGAAAGTCAAGGTTCGTATCCCTAACGGAATCAAAGACAAGAGTTTAATAACGAGTTCTAAGTCTAAGAAAGGTTTAAATGAAAGCAATAATAATCAAAATAATACACAAATAAGAGTTTTATTAGTTTTCAAGCGATTTATTTACGACTCAAATAAAAAAATGATACAAAACTCATAAATCAATTAATATTTTAATGATTTTCGGAAAACATTTACAAAGTTTTTCCACAAAATCGTTTATTTTGAAAAAAATGACAAAAGTTTTGAACAAAACATTAATTATTTTTTTAAGAAAATGAAAATACATTTAAATAAATGAATGAATAAAACAAATGAAACATTAATTTAGTGATAATTTATTGGAAGGATTGAGCGGTGAATCTAAAACTAAAATGAAATGGTTTTGAAAAATATTAATAAATATATAATTAATTATATAAACGTTTTATTCAATACTTTAATAACCGGTATTTCAATGATTCGAATAAAAGGCACGAATTAATTGTAAAGACTTTAATTTACGGCAAAAATCGTCATAAATAAGTATATTTAAAGCTTTCAACAGTTTGTCTATAAATATCACATTCAATATAATACTGTTCTCATGGATGACAATAAACACCAAAATGTGATATCATTTCAAATATTCTAAAGTAATGTAATGTTCGCTGAAATTGGTTTCAATAATAAAATAAATGAAACGAATGTATAATAAATGCGAAACTAAACTAATATAAGAAATGTTTCCAAATGTTTCTCTCAGTTCATACTATTGTATGAATTTGTCGGCTTTTCTTCACCAGAAGGGACAGACTCGTCAGATGAGACAATGGTTTCGTGAGTTCCCAACATTTTATTCCAATTTTATTGAAATCAATTTTATTGTCGAATACTTCAGAACAGGTCTGGAATTCTGATCTGTGAACTGATTAAACACATTTAGTAATAGAAATAATTAATAAATAAGAGATAAAGTCTTACCTAACGTTCCATTTATGTAAAGACAATTAGCGGCCGCGTTCTCTGGAACTGTAAGAGTATGGTATCTATGAGTGGCTTCGCGTACTATTCGCTGTAATTAAACAATAATTTAATCATTTAATAGTTATTCGTATTAATGAACGAACTCTTAATATTTCCTGTGATTCTTGTGAAGAACTGACACATAGGATATCGGGTCCGGCCATAGACAGACAGGATTTCAAATGTAATAATTTGTTTGGAATTCTGATTGGCGTAACTGGAAATTCGGGAAAGGCTGCGGCCACAGCTCTGGCGCCCGACTCATTAGTTCGTTGTGAGAGACCCACAAATAGTTCGCGACCTTTCAGTTGATTAATAAAACATTTTAAATATGAATACATTTTTAAAAAATAATTTTTGAATTACCGGTGAAGAGGACATCTCCGCCATCGAGAGTGGCTTTAGGATCAGCCATCTCTACAATCGGAAGTTTAAGCTCTTTTTTGATTATTGTTCGAATCGTTTCGATCTTTAATTCAAAATAATAATAAAAAACTATTCAATTGTTTTCTTTTATTTCATTTATATTTTGTTTATCTATTTTTAAGTTTAAAATATTCTGTTATTTTGAGTAATACCGGGTTTACTGATCATCTAAATCTTATTAAATAATATAACCATTAGTTTTAATGTTGAGATTCTTTCACTAATCTTATGTCACATTTGTTTCCTCTTAATTGAGTTTAATTCAATTGATATACTTTTTTGGTTATAAATATTTATCGTTTCATAACAAAAGAGATTTACATTTGAACTACTCTTTTGAGGGACAGAATAATTGATAACTTTATTCAATCGATTAAAGCCTTTGAATGGAAATTATAGCCAAAAGATGTTCTCAAAGGTTAATCTGAAATTATTTTTATTTGAATTCAAATTATATTCGAAACAAAACTGCAAAACAAATGTAATAAAATGTAAGGATTTTGTGGTTATAATAATTGATGTAAAAAGTCATGATTTTCACCTCAATTACTCCTTTTTGGGAGGGAGGGAGAGAGAGGAACCATCTTTTCGCTTAATTATCGCAAATATTTAAAGAGGCGTTCATTTGATCAGATTCTCCATTAAAGCTCTCAAAATAGATTAGATTAAGAGTCAGAAGAAAAGCATTAAAAAGATTTTATCAATAATTTTGTGTTTAATATAAACTTTTTCAGTGATTCTAACATTTATTAAAAGATTTGTTCCATTGTTTTGAAACCTATTCTAGGAATCGATGAGTAAAACAAATATTTTGATAATTGAATGCAAAACCAATGAATGGATTAATGAAAAGACTAAAAATAAAATCATTTTTTGCTAAACTGTCGTCAATTCTTTGCTGTTTTCTGAACACTCGATCACTCGGAAACTGATTCCGTGCTATTGTTTACACAATAACCCAATTATTAAGATATGAGTTAAGAGTCAACAGTTTTGCTGATAACAAGTATTCAACTATTTTTACGGCCAAATAAGTTATAACTGAGTTATGACTCATTTTATTGACGAAACTCTAAATTATTTTCTTATTATTAAAACATTGATTGTATTCCAGTTTTGACGCCTTTTTTGTATTTAAATTCAAATTATTTGAGTTTTTGGTTAAAATATTTGCAAATTCTGTCAAATATTTTGCAAAAACAGTTAAATGAGAGAAAAATAAATGAAATGAATTGCAATTAATTGTGAATTCAATAGAGATTTGAAATTCAAATTCTGTACTTATTTTCAAACAAATTGAGACAATTATATTGAATAATAGGAAAGGAGTGGTAAATACCTCTTTGGCGCGCGAAGGATGTCCCGGTCTGCAGATTAAGGCCACTCCTTTCAAATTGATTAATCATTAGTTTATAAACCTATCTATTAATCAATCAATTGAACGCACCATTAATGACAACAGCCGTGTCCTCAACAAACGGCGAGTCAGGAAAGGTTTCATCTGCGGGTAATTCTATGACATCTAATCCAAGAGATCTTAATACTTTGCAATATTCTTCGTGTTCTCGTTTTGCTTCATCTAAGTTAATACCATCGGAAGTACCCAAAGTTTTAGCGAAAGAATTGGGAATTCGTGAAACTATTGCGTGAGAATAACGACCGAAACCAACTGGTGGTGAAATTGTTGGTGAAGACATCACTCAATCACTTCCAAAGCTTCAAATGCATTCAATCAACACTTTTTCTAAGAAAATTTGTTCAATCAATTAATGACTCAATACTTAAACGATTCATTAAATCGGTATTTGTTTTGAATGGCTTTTAATCAAAACATAATTCACATAATTTGGCGAAAAAAATGATTTGAATTTTGGATCAAATGATTGACCGAAAGAAGAGAAACACTTCTCCTATACTTCACTTTGATATTGCATTTGCTGTCAATTTATTGATAAAACTAATCACAAATAACGTTAACTTCTGAGAGAATCACAAACAAAATAAAAGCTATAAATTAGCTCAAAGTCTTTATAGGGTTTGATAATTGTATTAAAATTGTTATGTCTTTTATCAATGATTTAAAATTATTAGTCATAAAGTATGACTCATTTATCGATTTAAACACAAATAACGTAAACATTAAATGAAAATTGAAAACAAAGTGAATATTTTGATTGATTTGACTGAAAGCACATGTCTTTGATTGTAATCAAAATTAATTCAATTTAAATAACGAATTCTCGAAGTGTTTGGTATTCATTCAGAAATATAGCTAAAGATGTCATCACTTGAAGCACTTCAGAAGAAGCTATCGGACGAAATCAGCAAATTTAGTGCTTTGCAAAAGACATACCAAAAAACTCTTCATTTGAGACAACAATTGGATTCACAGCTCAACGAAAACAATATCGTCAAAGAAGTATGTCTTAACTCTGAAGGCTTATCATCTATTGTGTTCTCATTTTACTGTTTATCTACTAATAGGAAATGGATTTGTTAGAAGACGGCGCAAAAACTTATAAATTGGTCGGACCGGTACTCATGAGTATAGATCTCAAAGAAGCCAAAGATAATGTCAACTCTAGGATCAAATACATTAACGAAGAAATGTATTGAAAGCTATATTTTGAGTTGAATTCGATATTAACTATATTTTATTGACAGCAAAAGACACGATTCGGTTATAACTGATTTGACGACACAACAGGAGAAGCAGAAAGAAGTGGTAAACAAACTTCAGCAACAATTACAACAACTTCAGGTCAAAACTGCCGCAAAGTCTTAAAACTCAATCTTAAGATTTTCTTAGTTTTCTATTCTGTTATTAATTAATTAATTAATTAATTAATATTTTTCTCAATATTTTTAAAAACATTTATTATTTTTGAATCAAAATTATTGCCGAAAATAATTGTTTTGAATTATAGTTAACTAATTGTAGTTAAGCTCTAAAATGATGTCTGAATTTATACAAAATTTATTAATAACTTATAATACGATTAATAATACATTTTTTGAGGTATTTATATAATAATCAGTTCTAATAGCTTTTGTCCGTCGCTTTTAATACCGGGGTTTTAGTCCAGAATCAATAGGAAAACCAATAAATAATTGCAAATAAATTCTTAAAATAGATTTTTAAATATAAGACAATTCACATAAAAGTTGTGTCATCTGTTTCTGTCTTTGTTTTATTGATGGGTTGAGTCCTCGATTGAAACAATTCCCGAATAAGAGCCGACTTTTCGCGCTCTAATTGTGTGATTCGATCACAATTTTTGCTCACCTCTTCGGTAAGCATACGATTCTGTTCTTTGAGTCGATTTACAAGATTTGGATTAACAACAAACTGTTGCGGTCTGTTCGGGTCATTCCTGTTGACCTGTTGTGCGCTTATGGGTCTGATCGCCAAATTCATGTGTATTGGGAAACCTCTTTCACTATCAAAGAGAGCCGACAAATGTTGGTTGACATTGAAAATTCTGGCCGCTTGGAAATTGATCCGCTCTTGATATGCATCCAGAGTATAGTCGGCCGGATATGTACCAACTTTAGTAACGTAACTGATTTTATCCTGAATTATAGCGATTTGCCTTAAATACCAGTCCCGCGCTCTGTCTATTCCCTCTAGACCCTGGAGGAATAGACTCCTCTCCTGTTCCAACTGTTGAATTCTTCTGATCTGTTAAACGACATTAAAGTAAGATTTGAATTAAATATTGATTTATACCGAATAGAAATCAATTCCATTTGATCCAACGGTATGTCTTCGCGGTTCCCTTCTCTTATTTGCCGCCCGTCTCATCGCTGGTCCATTTGGGGCCATATTTTGTGGGGGAGGTATAAAAGGAACCAATTGTTGGAAGCGATTTCGATTATTTTCAGAGTTAGTTGCGGTCAATATATTCTCTTTACTCCCAGAACTACCTGTGCCTTCCATTTCAATAGCCTGTCTGCCCAACACGTTATCCTTCCAGTTCTGGAGTGTCTTCATTATACAGCTTTTTGAGAGCGCTTTTGCCGATTGAATGGGGGATCGGATCTGACGAATGATTTTCTGGTTATTGTTATTATGACCGCTATTATGACCACTACTTTCTCGCGAAACCAATTTGATATCGCTGTGGATGTGACGCATTTCGGGGTTATTTGGGTTGCTTTTGATCACCAGTTGAGGCATACTTTTGGCTCTTTGATAGTTATGAGTGGAAGAGCTGTCAGAACTGTTGTAATCACTGTTCGCTCCATTTCTATGATAAGTTTGTGGCGGAACAGGTGATACCGAAGCCGTTGGCTTTCGCTGATGGAGACCTTCGAGCACTGGAAGAGATGAAACAGATGTCGGATTTTTTTGCAAAGAATGATATGAATGAGAAATAATCCTCGGAGGGGATTGATGTGGGGGTACGGGAGGTGGAAGGGAAGGCACTGAACCCGGTCGAGGCGTTATTCCCTCTAAAGAACCTGGACTAGGAAGCAGTGGAGGAGGAGCTGATAAGGCAGGTGGTGGTGGTGGTAATGATTCGATACCGTTGTTATTATCATCATTGTTGGTGATATCGCACTGGTTTTTCAGAAGACATAACTTAATTCCAGCACAGAATCGATCGAAAGTAAGTAAACCATTAGAAAGTGTCACTTTTGAGAGACAATTCATCAGTCCTTTCGGGAAATATGGATCAGAATCGTCTTCTTCCCATTGAGAAGCGATGTCTGTGAATTTGACTGAACCCGTGCCCATACTGTCCATCACATCAAACAATTCGTGTAAAGCATTGACAAACTGTTTGGACATTCCGTATATGAATGGATTTTCATCGTTAACTTCTGGCATATCTATCATTTCCATCATTGGATTCATTTATGATTTCAATTACAAATCGATTGCATTTCAATGTTCTTCACTTTAATCGTTATTTTTGACGTTTTGAAGGTTTAGTTCACAAAACAAAAGTTATTAAAAACTTTTTTGAATCATTTTATCTAAAATTATGTCATTTGGTATTTGAACTCAATTTCTAATTTCAATCTCATATAAGAAGTAAATAAATGACACAAAATCTGTTGCCTTTAAATCACATAAACTTTCAAATCCGACCAAAAGTCCCAAAACAGGTATAGAGTATTATATTGCAGGGCAGGTGCTATAGGCTGTCCTATTGGCTTATGTGGGCCTTTGCTGCCTGAGCTCAATGAGAGCTTTCATTTCAGTCTTTGCTCTGGAGAACAAAGATGTATTGGACTCAACCAATAGTTAGGTTGTGCTTTTGGGTTGGGTACAGGACTTCAGCACTTGTGGTTCAGGCAGCTATAAATGGGTCACTTTTTGGCAGACTTTACTTCTATTCAAAACTGATTTCTCCAAAAAAAAAATGAAACAAAAAAATCAATAGTTTTATAGACAAACAAAATGACTGTAATCTGAAGAATAGATTCTCTGAAAAGTGATATCAAAAACAAGTTTTTGTGTAATTTCTTGTCACTTCTCAGACCCTCAGAAGTCAGAACTCATTCATCTGTAGAAATAGTCCTGAAGTGAATTCTTGCAGAAAATAACACTTTTTCTTTTGATATCAATTGCTATGTTCTAAGATCAAAGAACTTTGAATCTCAACACTACCTATAATTTAATGTCATTTCTATCAAAAGTTATTTTTCATTAGTTTTAATGCATTTTTCATATAATATATTCTAAGACAACCCGTGAAACAAAAGCCGTTAATATATGTTAAATAAATTCATAAGAAATTAATGTTTGAAACATTGAAAGTGTGGAGAAAATCAAATTCAATTTTTCCAAACTCATTGCAAACTCAGTGAAAGCATAGGATTTGGTTCATTAGAAACCCGTTTGAAAGCATTGATGCGAACGGAATCTCATATTCAATACAAACTTATCTTCAAATTCTTATAATTCAATGCAATCCTTAAGACTTTTAAATGCTTTCCCCTATAAACTGACGTCATTTGTGGATTAAACAAAACTTTACCGGAATTTCAGTCATAAAAACAAAACAATTTTCATAAAAAACGTTAAAAAAGGGGTCAAAAAGTGTTTTGTTTGGGATATTTGGACTCCATTTTGGATGATATTGTGTCAGATTTTTTGTTTGAATTAATTAATTGTTTTTAAATATAATTAAATTAATATTCAATTGAATTGATCCTCAATTTTAATTCAAATACACACCAAATGTGAGTAAAATATATTCATTTGCTATCATTTTGTCGTAATTCTCATCAAAAATATTAAGAATTTGATCTCTTTTAAGAAAATGAATCGATTTGGTGGTCAATCGAGTCCGTGGGCTTCAGGAGCGCCTCCTATGTATGGTCACAACAGTGCTCCCCCACCACCCCCTCAATACGGCCATTCACCGGCTTATGGTCAGCCAACAGCCCCGTGGAATGTTGCGCCGCAAATGCGACAAACGACCGGCGGTTGGGGCGCACCCACACCTCCAATGCCTCCTATGCAGCCCCAACAGAGAAGACCCAATTTCAATATGAGACCCGTAAGTCATATCCCATCATATCTTCAAATTTGATTTAAACAAATATCATTCTTCAGCCAATGTCTGGACCGACCGGCAAAAGAGGTAATCAGGGATGGGATGGACCGCCTAACAAGCGATTCAACAACAAACAAGGAGGAGGTGGTGGCGGCGGCGGCGGTGGTCGCGGAGGACAAGGCGGTGGAAATTGGAGACACAATAATCAGAACAAACAAAACCGTAATTTCAATAACAGAAATAATAACCGAAATAACAATAATCGGGAATTGAATCGAAGCAAACAAAACGACACACAATTAGAGAGAGTATGTCTTAAATCTCTTTATCTATATTTCCATTGATTTGCGCTCTTATTTGCGATTGAATTTCAATTTTAAATCATTTCTTAATTAATTACTAAACAAATGGACCGAAAAATGGCCCAAAAAATGAATTTCACTCAAAAATCAACGAAAGTTACTTAAAATGAAGTCTTCGTCAAAAAATATAATACAATTGATATTTAAATCATTTTTTTGTTTTATATATATTTAATAATAATTGAATTCTTAGAGCAAACCATAAAACTGATAATTACTTGAATTTGTGATATTTTAAAACAATTTTGGTTTTAATGACTCTATCATTGATTGACAGATGAAATCTTTTAGTGATTCCATTCAATTATAACCAAAGATTTCGTTGATTTCAACTCAAATTTCAATCCAAACCATTGATTAATATTAATAGGATTGACATCAAAAGTGAATCTTCAAAAGATCTCTAATAAATAATTGATAGAAATATGAGGATTAAGCGCACAATCCATCGAAAACTAATGAATTCAAAGATTTATATCTAAATCAAAGCACTGGCACTCACTCTATACCCAAATAACGATTAATTTTGATGAACCAATGGATGTGTGCCCTAAAATGTTGACAGTTTTCGGTCAAATATATACTTAATCTCGATTTACATACAGTATTGACGCAACGGTTATATTTGGATGGTTTAAGACCATTGGTATTCTCGTCCGCTATTAATCGGTACGTATTTTACATTTATTTGATTATAATTTCGATTAATTTAATGATATTTTGTGAATATATTTGAAATGTTTTTTGATTTTCGCATAAAATTAAATATAAATTAAATATTTGAATGAAATTAATATTTCTTTGAATTATTTGAATGTTTTTATAAAAAGATATTTATTTTAATGAAATATTT
>JAQIXD010000529.1:0-25119 GCA_034699985.1 Minunthozetes semirufus
GTTTGATAACAGAGCGAAGAGTCAATTTTCACTTGAAAATCGATTGGAATTATTTGAAATGCCATTTCTAGCTTGTTAAATGTTTATAACGAAAAGATATGTATTTTTTGTGTTCAGAAAATCAGTGTTTTTATTGATTTAATTGATGTCAAGTCAACTTAAATGAAAAATAAACGCAAAATATTACTGAAATACGTTTTAAGTCTTAAGCCTTGAATTATTGCAATATATTCAATGCCTAAACAGCTCTGCATTTCTCACAAAATATAAATAATTTTTTATCTTTTTTGTCTTAAAAATCCATTGTTTCCATCATTTAATTAATAAAGATTTTAGAGAGGAATGAAAAACAACATTAAATATTTTACAATTTCCAAAATAAGTTAAAATTTTTCTGACATTTGTGAAGGATATTTGATTGTATGTTATTGTATAGGAATGGATAAATAGGATAAATATCAAAGAATATATTAATAGAGAAACGATTGGGTTTTGTTGAGCACAGCCTTCATTGAAATTCAAATTTAGTGACGACTTCTTTGCAAACAATTCTGTTAAACAAATGCTTCAAATTCTTTACGAAACTCACAAATTCAAAGAATATTCCATAAAATTCATAGAATTTATTGAATAAATTAATATTATTAATCTAATTAGCCGCAGGAAATATTGAGGATATGGACAATTTAAAACTGATTTCCATAATTTGGCAAAAATTCTTTATTGTTTTGATAAATATTATCTCATTTTACATACTTATCTAGAGATCTACATATAATTTAATTTATAAAATAATGTTTTCAGGTCCAGTAGTGACAGGAGTTGTGGGCCATACAATGCCTCGATATTGTCTATTCGGTGAGTTCTACTTTTAAACCTAAACATTGAATTACATTTAATTAATAGAATATTTATTTGAGTAAAATTACTTTCAGTTGAATATCAATTAAAGTGAAGGCAAAAAAGAGTTTACTAATCACTTGTAATTAATATAATTAAACAAATACTTATCTATTAATTTACTTTAGAGAATTTTGATGAAAATTAAATCAAGTTTTTAATTCTATAGTAATGCATTAAAATTGTTTTAAACACATCCATAGATATATACAATAATAATACAAAATGTAGTATAAAATAATTGAATAATAGACTTCGAAATGAAAAAAAGATTCCTTCAGAGAATTCTTCTATAAATTCTTTGACTCGTTTGTGATAAATCAAAGTATTTTATTATCTTTCAGGCGATACCGTCAACACTGCCTCCAGAATGGAAAGTAACGGTCAGTATAAACATTTGTTTTATCTAAGAATAGGTTTTACTTATTTTCTTTGCCGTTATATTTGATTTCAATTACAATAGAAAATATTTGTTTCTAAAATAGTGTTAATCAAAACAACTTATTATATAGTATAGTATAGTTGTCTATAACTACATAAATAACAAATTATTCTCTTTTAAACTACAAAATAATTTTGAATAAAATAAGTGAAACAAATGGCGAAGAAATCTATATATTTCTCCTCAAATTACACGAAAACATTTGTAATCGAGTTTTTATTTTTTTTAGGGGAAGCCTTGAAAATTCATATAAGTCCTCACTGTAGGGAATATCTGGTGAAACTGGGAGGTTATGTAATTGAAGAAAGAGGTCTCGTAAACATGAAAGGAAAGGGACAAGTTCTCACATATTGGTTAATATCCCATATAAACGGTCAGCTTCATAGGCGAGAGTCTGTACAGGGAGAGGATATGCTATCCGTTCCTAATTTCATATACTCAGCAACTGATGGAAAGAAAAGGAGTCCAATGCCTAATGCTTTGCCTCGAAAGGGGTCTTTAATTGGGTTTAAAAACATCAGAAGTGACGGCTCTAACGCCAATCTTTCGTCTAATTCACGTCTGCCAGCATTCCTACGATTAAAAGCCCACAATGACTCTAATCTGTCGATTCGAACAAATAGCCCGAAACCAACTAAAAAGATATTACCCATACGTCAGAGCAGACTATTATTAAGGGACCAAAACAGTGACAAAGAAGATACCATTTATTCAAATGATATACAAATTCATTCCAAACTCCCAAAGACTTCGTCCACTATTTTCATTAAATCATCCGAACGTTTAAATACATTAAACGAAAGCAGTTTTGTGACAACTGATCCAAACAACGAGTCTTTGAAACCTCTTTTGGGTGAAGACAATCACAACCGAAAAGATATTTCGCTTAAAGAACACAACTTTTTAATTGATTTTGACCACAACAGTGATAACCCCTTACATGAACCACTCATCTGCTCTCAATCTAATGTTAATCTCAATGATATGGTTGTGCCCAAGAAGTGGAATTCGTGCACAGAATTAGATTTTGATAAATCAGAAAATGGTGTTCCTCTTACTACTAATCAAAGTAATAGAAGTCATAAAAATGGAGTCAATAACACCAGTAGTGGCCATAAAATTGATCAAAATATTAAGGATTGGTCCAGACTTAGTTCAGATCCAAAACATACCATTATTGAAGACGCCGTTAGAGACAAGTCATCTGATCCATCGAATGGTCTGAAACGTCGTCCGAGTAATTGTGAATTCGTTATCAAATCATTGACTGATTGTGACCTTAAAGTTGAAAGTTCTGTCTGATTATGAACTTATGATTTGTGACCTGTTTTTGGACAAATCAGTGTCGAACTACAAGAATCGTACTTTCATTTTGTCAAATTCCCAATAATTCTGACGAATGGATAATTGATGGGTGAGTTTGAATTCTTTGCTATCGTATAATCAATTGGTTTCTACGACTACTGAAGAGCATGTCTTAGAAAAGGAAATTATTTGATTTTTGCCTCAAATTAATATAAACTCTATATATTCTTGATATTCGTATGTAATCCTCAGGCGATACGATTTAAACTTGAAATTCAATTGAAATACTCTTACATTTTGACAAAATATCGAAATCATATTAAAGTGACAAAAAAAGATAAACAAGAATTCAATGATAGAAAATAATTTCCTTTTTTTTCACAAAAACCAATTATTTTCTTCATTTTATTTAATTTGAATTCAATTTCTTTCATCAAAAACATTGAATGAAATTGTTTTTGAATTTTTATTATTAATTGAATTAAATATCAAAACAAATATTCGGATAATTGATTCGTTTAATGAAGTTTGTGTTACAATTATTTAATTATTAATAAGAAAATTATTCTTAAGTAATAATAACTCAATCAATAATTATATTAATTATTAGTAATCATTCATTTCTAAGGGTATGAAAAAATGAATTTATGTGCGAGTCTTGTAGTGCAAGATCTTCATATTGAATGTGAAACTTTTATTTGAAGGTTTCAAAAGACAAATCTAATCTATTTTACTAAATACATCTCCAGAATAATTCATTTATTATTTTAAAATTTTAAATGAATTTTTATGATTAGAATAATAATCGAAAACAAATTATTTTTTTGCGAAAATTTATTCGAAAAATAATTATAATTTTTAACTGAAAATAATCTTTTTTTTCAGACAAATGAGTTGATCCTTTCAGAGCTTATTTTGTTTTCATGTATTTGTGTTCACTAAACACTATTTATTTATTTTGTTGAATCGCGTGATAATAGTTTGTCAGATATAGAGAAACCCATATTAGAAGCGATTCAAAGAAAACATCACTTAGTCTTTAATTAAACTAATTTCTTGGCAATTCTGTTGTCAATAATCTTCTAAACAAAAGGACAGCACAACATTCAATCAGTCTTTTCTCAACTCAACCGAAGGATTTAATGACACAACAGTTAGAAAATAAATGAAATAAAGATCATATGTTTTCTCCTGAAAAACATACCCAGAATTCAGTAATTATTTTATTTAGTTTCTCATTTAAGCCTAACATTAGGTTAGAGCGGATATCCATAGTTTCTACTCTCCTTATAATATATACAATAATTTTTTATAGTTTCATATTTAGAATACCAGGTATTATATTGTATAATATTGTTCAGAGAAGTGCAAAGAAAAAGGTAGTAGTTTTGTACAAAAATTCTAAATTTCTAAGGTTCTTAGGTTTGAATATTGTTAATGATTAATATGGTTCATATTTTATTCACTCATTTTTTAATGTCTAAATGAGAAACCAATTTCTACGAAAATTAAGACCTAATACAATAATAATACAATAATAATACAATAATAATACAATAATAATAAGTTATTATTATTAATAACATCAGATTATCTTCTTCTGATGTTTTAACGAATAAAAAGAATTTCTCGTAAATAGCCATCAATTCTATGGATTTGAGAGACATTAAGTGAATACCTGAAGCCACACAATAAAGAGAAAAAATAATATTCTTTTGATTTAAGGATAGTTTAATGTTTTAATAATCATTTTAATGACTTATTTGTTTTAGAATATACCATGTTGTATCAATTACTTTTTTGGTAAATGTACAATGTACATTTACCAATCATGTACATTGTACATGATCATAAGTTGCATTAATCTATTCAAAGCTATGCCTCAAAATATTGCAATGTTTTAAGTGATTAAAAATCAAGTAATGGATTCAATCAGAGACGTAAAAGCTTTTCAATTCAGGGAATCTTATATAAAGATTTGAGATTAAACTACAGTTTATTGTTTAGCACTCGACACAACCTCTCACAAATTCACCCGAAATTACCCCCACATAATCATCTCTGTAAATATAGACTTGCATTAACTAAATCTCTAGTTTCTCTCAAACAGAGCATTCAAATGCTTTACTTTTATTCTGTTTAATCTTTAAAAAGACTTTTTTCCGTTTAATTATTTTTGTTTGAATTAGTCTTCGAATAAATGTCCAAATATTTTGATCCGATTAATGATTTTTATTCCGAGTTCTGCTAAAATTCATACAATTCTTATAGAGTTAGTGTTGAGTCGGAAAAAAAGTAACTCAAGATTCTTAGATCTTTCTTAGATCTAAAATTAGCTAAAACTCTAACATTTTATCTATCATTCGTTTATCGGTTTCTTGTTATAATAATTATGATATGCGACCAAAGCCTTAATAACTGTCTTAAATTATATATTTATATCAATCATAATAAGTTTAATTAAATTAAGATTCTATGTCTACTCTATGTTAGCACTGATTGTATTAGAAATCAATTGTCAATATCTTCTATATTAGAAGTTCTTATATAATAATAATTTTGTTAAAAGTCTTTATAATAAACAATAAATAAATATTTTATTATTTATATTGAATTACATACATAGCCAAAACATTTGAAACTGGTACAAAAGTTGATCACTCTAATTTCACTTCTCATTTCCCATTTTTACCAGTTAAAATTAAAGTGGCCAGTATTAAAAAGGAACGAAAAAGTTTCATATGAATTGGCTGGCGCTGTATATTCCGATTTATAAAATACCCATAGATTTGAATTCTTCAATCAGAATATTGTGTCAAAAATTGATTGAAATAAACGAAACATTATTTGTGTTTATATTAAAGCGCTGTTTATGAAAGTCATATGATTTGTGATTAAATCGTAAATCAAAATAAAAACAATTTATTCGTTAAATTATTTTACAAATTATGGATAAAAATGTCTGAAATGTGGAAAAATATTTTATATGTTTCGTCAGTCGTAGTGTTGACTGAATTTTTATTTCAAATCAAAGAGTATTTTGATCGAAGAAAAGTCAAATCAAATGAAAAATGTGATGATATAGCGATTGGACTATTCTTTCCTGACTTCTCTCTGTGCTGTCCCCACATAATCAGAGAAGATTATCACACAAAACCCCTCTCATATGTAGCACCGGAACGACACTGCGGTCACAAAGACTGCAAATTCAAACACTTTTCAACTGATGAACGAATGGCCTCTTCTTTCAAGAAGTTCTGTAGATTATTATCTTCGGCTCAAAAGTCAATAGACATCTGTTTGTGGGTCTTTTCACTGCAACCGTTGGCTAATCTCTGTGTTTATATGCACTCAAAGAATATCGCCGTTCGTATTGTGATTGACAGCAGAGAAGACGAGACAGAAAACTCTCAAATATCTTTTCTGAGAGACAGAGGAATAGATGTGCGATTCGCGCCACAAATGGTTAACTCTGGAATGTTTCACCACAAGTTTGCAATTGTCGACAACTCTTACCTACTCTTCGGTTCAATGAATTGGACTTTAAGTGGAGTTCGAAAGAATATGGAAAACATTTGTGTCACTTCTCGTCCACAACTGGTCTCCCCTTATGTGCAACGATTCCAATACTATTGGAACAACTTCTCAGCCGAACCCACAAACAAGAAACGGATTCTTCTCTTTAATAATAAAAACGAATAATAAATTGTTTTTCATTTTATTGTATAAATTGAGTCAAAAATATCGATAAACAAATGTTTCCTCAATTTTAATGATTTAACTTTTATTGAAAATTAGAGGCAAATGAGTTCTCCAATGAGTCCTCTCTTTGTTTAACATTTGATTAAATATTGATTTGATTTTCAGAGAAAATAATTTGAATTTAACTTAAGTTATGATTTGAATGAAAAATATATACAAAAATTAATTAAAATAAATCTAATGATCTTTTTTGTGTCTTTTCCAGAATCGCCTGACCTCGTCGTGTCCCTCATGACTGACAACCATAACTCTACGCGAAGGGTTGCTCCAAATCAAGACTCCCAGATCCTAATCATTTATAGAAATAATTCATTAAATTATATTAAATTCAAAAATAAATTGATTTTGAAATACATTCGCATATTTTCGAAGTAAATCAAAGTCCGGCTGAGAATTGAATTGACTGTAAAGTACTCCATCTTTGTATAGAAGTCGGTCTCTTTCTTGTTCCCAAAGACTGATTTGGTCGACAACAGTCCCCGGAATTATTGGACTTTGATTATGAAGCTGTGGGTGAGAGTGCATCACAAGGAAGTTCACAATTTGTTTGGCGGTTATCCCGCACCTGAAGGCCTGTCTAACGCTTTCTCGTGAAATAACCCCCAAAACAAACTTTGGGAACCGGTATTGCATTTCTGTAAATATGGCCAACAGTGCGATCTGTATCGCAGAGTCTGTCCACAAAACAGTCATATTTAGTGTTTTCATTCAAAATACGAATAATCAATAAATACCGGTATAGGCGTAGACCCGGTAATTGGTTTCCACGATAATAAAACCACATTTCTTTGTTTGGAGTTTAGTCTCTTTGAGACCACTGACCAGACTAATGGCCAAACGGGTCGGATAGAAACGGCCCTCTTTTCGCTAAACAATACATAGAAATTAGTTTTATGTCATTAATCGAGTGATTGATTGAAAGGAAACCTACTTTTCTCTGATATACTAAACCAAATTCTCTTAGATTTTGAAGTAATTGTTGATTTGATTCACTCATACCTTCTGTTGAATAGTCCTTAAGTAAAGAAAATTTGAATATTTATTAAAATAAAGATATATTTTAATCAATAATTGATTTGTGACTCACTTTCCCTAACGTGAGGAAACTCAATTGAAACAGAAAAATGAGAGCCTCCGACAAATCGAGTCCTTTTGACTCAATAGTCTCCAAATACTTCAAAAGGAAGTACCAAACTTGAGAATTGATATCCATTAACAAGAACTGAAATCCATCGGCTGTTATGTCCGGAGTGTCATTCAAGTCCTCCAATCGGATTAGGTTTCCGTGAGTTAACACGTTTTTCGTGTCCACTCCGACCACATCCTTATCTCTGGGTTTACGCTCAACCATAAAATGAAGAATCGATTCCCACCTCTTATTTGCGTAATTATCCAAATATTCGATGTCCGGCGAGTGTTTGTCTTTCGACAATTCCTTATATATAGACCATTGCTCTCCACTTCAGAACAAAACATATCATTAATTAAATAAAATTTGGGATAATTTGATGTCAATATTCAATAAAATGATGAATACCCCCCCAAAAGCGCTACTTTGAGACTACTTCTGAATGAAGAGTTGAGGAGCCATCCGGGAAGACCTGTCTGTAATGTCTGACTCTTCCAAACATTGAGTTGCGTTAAGACTTCTGCCGACTCATTGTGTTCACTAAAAGACAAGTTATTAAAGAATAAAATGTTGTAAGACATGAGACAAACCTAATGTTCTTAACCCATGAAGCGATCACTTGTTGAGGAATGGGTTGTTCAACAAATAATAGACGCATCACATAATGTTTGGCCAATTCCGGTAATTCGCGGTAAACGGCTAAAGAAGTCGCAGAATTGGAGTACAATTTGTCGATCATTGGTTTCCCCAAACGCGACAAATATTGTATCAAATTATCACATTTTAATGAAGAACTATTAGAATTCATTTCACAATTAATTTAATTATAATTTAACTCAAATTAAATCTTAATTTCTTTCAACGAATTCAAAACAAAACATAAAATAAATAAAACTATAAATAATGTCTCAAATGTTTTCATTTGGAAAAAGGACTCAATTTTATTGGATTTATGAATAGAGTTATGCCTTTTGTAAGATATGTGTTTGAAATTCATGTGAATATTTTCAATTTGAATGCCTTTTAAAGCATTTAATCTTTTTTTGATAAATTATTTAATTTTTTTGATTAAATTAATTGATTTTCACTCATTTAATGTGTTTAAGACAATCATTAAATTGAATCCTAATATATAATGGGTTCGATTGCATCAAAAACTGAGACGACAAGAGATGGTCCGCTCGGAGCGGCACAGATTAAGAACGCAAAAGATCATCCAAAAGGAGATATCTCCGAATGTCCAGTCCATGCGAAATCCAAACCTGTAGTCAGCGGCGAGTGTCCCATAAGTACAGACAACTATATGCCTGTAGAAGCTAATCAAAAACCGTCTGAGGGACAGCCCTTTGAACTTTCGACATCTCGAGTAACATCAACGATACCAAAAGCCGAACCAAAATCAGAAGAAGACAAGTACTGGAAGTATCCCTCAGAACAAATGTTTTGGAACGCAATGCTAAGGAAGGGCTGGAAATGGCAAAAACCCATCGATGGGGACAAAGACGCAAAAATGGAACGAAAAGATATGTCAGATATAATAAGAATCCATAATTTCAATAACGAGATGGCCTGGAAGGAAGTCCTCAAATGGGAACTGGCCTTTCATTTCAACGAATGCCCAGACGGACCAAAACTTAAGAGGTTTGGCGGCAAAGCTCAGGATTACTCTCCACGCGCTCGGATTAGATCTTGGATGGGATACGAACTTCCTTTCGATAGACACGATTGGATGGTCGACCGCTGCGGTCAAGACATACGTTATATTATCGATTATTACGACGGAAATAAACTCGACTCAGAATCAGGAAATTTCGCTGTTCTTGATGTTAGGCCTGCGATGGACTCATTCGGTAATATTTGGGACAGAATGAGAGTTGCCTTTTGGAGGTGGACTCAAAAATCATAGAAATTCTTTTGATATTTAGAGGGTTTTCCTAATTAAACATATAATCAAAATAAGTCTTTGTTTTCATAAATTTCTTCTGAATTATTGTTTTCTTTTGATTTTTGTTGTAAAAAACGAATAGATTTAAGACTTATTTGAAGAGATTTACACAATTATTATGCAATTAATCTGTATTTTAGTCGGAATTTACAAATTATTTCAAATAATATTTGTCCACTAAGTTCTGGGATGAAATTAAGCAAGGTCGCGCGCGCTCATTGTTGCACCATAAGAATCAATTTTGTGTTCGATTTGAAGTTTAATTATTGTTTATTAATATTATCATTTGATCCAGTGTTTAACCATTCATTTTATACAATGAGAGTCTCAGAAAGAGAGACCATCGCTAAAATTGTTGTGCATTTTTACGTAGAAAAGTCTAATTACGATAAGAATATGACTGTTAAACACTTCCTATCCGGTGGACACAAGAGAACCACAATCTATAATATTTTAAAGCGATTTGATATGAGAGGCACTCATGAGTTTAAGCCGAAAACTGGTCGAAAAATATGTGTCACAACACCGAAAATGACCAAAAGAGTGGTAAAAGAGTTAGAAAATACTAACAGATCTGTGAGAGAAACAGCCCATAAGTTGAAAATTTCTAAGTCTTCGGTGCAAAACATTAAGAAAAAGACAGGCATTCAGACCAACAAATGCAGGAAATCATCAAAAATGACAAAATTACAGGAAAGGAAGGCTAAGACCAACAGCAGAAAGATTCTTAAAAGAGTTGCGAATAAAGTTCTCATTTTAGATGATGAAACTTATGTACCATTAGATCCGAAAGATGTCAAACGATCCAAGTTTTTCAACTTTAGAGACATAAATCAAGTGCCGAATGATATCAGATTCAAAGGTCAGGCAAAGTTTTCGAAGCAATACTTGGTATGGCAGGCTGTGGACCAATTCGGAAATGTCTCAGAACCTTATGTTAAAATTGGTTGTCTTAAGTCTGACGAATACTTAGAGGAATGTCTTAAGAATCGTTTGGTTCCATTTATTAGGAAATATCACCGCAATTCAGAAATAGTGTTTTGGGCCGATTTGGCAACAATTCATTACTCGAAAAGTGTCTTAAATTGGTTTAAAAGTCGAGGAATTGAATTCATTGAGAAATCAGAGAATATGCCCAACTGTCCACAGGCGCGGCCTATTGAAATATTTTGGTCATATTGTAAAGCCTTATATTCTAAAACATCTGTTATATCAAAATCAGTGACCGGTTTCACTCAGATCTGGAAGAATATTAGCTTTAAAGTCGCAGAAACTAATGCACATAATATTATGGGAACAGTCCGTAAGCGGCTCCGGGAGATAAGCACCGGCGGGGCCTTCGCTCCTTTGACTCTTAAAAAATGATTACTCATATAGTTTTCTAATTGTCTCTAAGTTTTTGTTTAAATAAACTCAATTTTAACTTATTTACGCCTATTTTACTCCCGTTCCAGAACTTAGTGGACAGATATTAGTTTTCAAACAATTCATAAATTAATAAAATATTAATTCATTTAATTAAACAAAAGTTTTGTCAAAACAAACAAATAATGATTAAAACGATTGGTTTTTCACGAATCGGGTGATCATATCGAGTGAAGCTCTCGGCTGATCGTATGGAAGTATATGCCCTCCATTTCTAACAACCACTTGAATCAAGTTATTAACAGTACGGACATAACCGGCCACTTCCGCATCTTCTGGTGATACTTTCCATATCTTGCGGTCCGCTTTTTTGTATTGTTTGGCTCCACTCCATTCTATGCTCTGTAGGAAGTTCTCAGTGAGTGGTGCCGCCACTATTATGTCCAGTTGTCCGCTATACATCAAAACTTTATACTTTGCATCCAAAAGTACGGCAACCCATGGCTTCACTGATTGCATAATGTCGTTAATTATATGCATTTCGACTGTATTGCCCTCACTATAGGTTAGATTTCCGACATGAAGAGCAAGTCTGGTCGCATCTAATCCAAGATAACTCGAATAATATGAAAATTCTTTGGGAGGACTACTCATTAGAAAGTTATAATAAAAGGTAAGTCCCGTCACATTTGTGAAATAAGAGGTACTATTAATTAGATCTCCGTTTAGAAGGAAATCGAATATTTTGAAGGCATCAAAATATTGACGGTTTTTGATGAACTCAACCGCTTTTTTCTCTTCAGTATTGAAGAAATTTCTTTGATTTTCATCTAAGAGTCCGATTTGATAAAGATATTCGCCATAACCTGTCATAGTCTGGGGGTCACACAATCCGTCTCCAATTGCTATTCCTTTGAGAGGAATATTAGAATTGTTTCCTTCGGAGTGTATTTTGTAAGCGATTGCGGGCACATACTTTCCCGCATATGATTCTCCCGTTACGTAAAAATCGTTTTTCTGTAGCTCTGAAAATAAAGTGAAGAATTGTCGCAGACCTGAATATAGATCTCGGGCCACGTCGTACTCATCTTTAGCATAACCTTAAACATAATTTAAAGTTAAATCTCAAATATTGCTATTATTTTACTACGATTTGATAAGTAAATGAATACCTGAGTCATTCTCTGTAAAACTAAATCCAGTTCCAACGGGATTATCGATATACAAAACTGAGAATTCCTGAGCCCAACTATATTTTCGAAGATTTGCTTTCAAGTCTTTGGTGAGAACAATTGGACCATTCTCCACAAATAGTCCGAATAAGGATGAGCCACCAGGACCTCCTTGAAGCCAGAGTAGTGTCGGCGCATTTTTATTACCATTCTTTCATAAAAATATTATTAAATTTTTAAATATTATATAAAAAGACGAGAAGTAATTGTCTTACGAGTGCGGGAAAGAACCAGAAAAACATATTACTATTAAATTTTTTATTGACGGTTAGAAAACCAGAATAACTGGTGATATTGGGAGCGTTAGGTAAGCCATTTACACGACTCAATCTTCGGGCCTCATCTAGTTTTCCGGCTTCGATATAAGGAGTTAGAAACAGTGGTTGTCCCACATCTCCGATATTATAATTCGCTGAATAATACGACGGAAATAGATTTTTGCGGAAAATTGATTGCGAACTATGAATACAGAAGAACACAACGAAAGAACAGAATAAGGCTTTCATTTTGATGCCTCGAATCAATTTAATCCAAAATTGTAGTAATACTTGAAATGAAAGAAATTTAAGGCGTTTTAGTTATTGATATTTTTATCTCTTTCTTAAGTTAATGAAAAGCTTTAATCAATTTCTCCTTTTTGTAAATATGGCTCAGATTTAAACAAATAGTGATTATATCTATCAAATCATTTATAAAACTTTTTTGAAGACTAAAAGTCAATTACATTCTCAGAGATATCAGAATTGAACTTAAATTCCAATAAAACTCAACTCATTGTCAAATGAAAGATAAGTTTCATTATTTCGCAATTCTTCATATATCTTGAATCTATAGTTTTAAACCTAATGGTACTGCAAAATCTTTCAATGTCTAATCAAATTACAAAATTACTTTTGTATTAATATTCTCGTTTTTTAGAAAACTGCAGTTCCATGGTCTTGAATAAATCCAATATCTTGAATAATTCTTGAATAAAATAGGAATTATTCCAGAATCAAATCAGACAAAATTGGTCGCGCAATAAAAACTTAATTACAATTCTCAAACTTAGGGGAAAATTTATTAAATGTATTTTAAAAATAAAGGATACAGATCATTCTTTATCAGATTATTCTGCAGAGTTTTAATAATTTATTTTTCCGAAATGTATTCAACTTTTCGAATGAGAATCACTGAAATGGGGGGCAATTGTTGTGATTTTATAACAGAGTTTATGTCTGACATTATTTTCAGTGAAATACTGAAAGACATGTGATTTCAATGTTTTTTTAAATGTGTTTATTATTTGTTTAAATCAAATCCAATTTAAAACACCAGAAGAATGGAACCAAAGACTACTCAGCGTTACTTTGTTGACAAAAAAGAAGTTAATTTTAGCCGTCAATTGATTGATTCCGGTAGTGATTTACTAAATGACCACAAATCTAACAAAATCGTTAAAAACTGGAAAAATGATAAAAACGATAATCAATTTGCAAACAATCGATTCGTTAGTAAAGAAAAACTCAAGAAATATGAGAGAAAAGAAAAATTAGATATTGTATGAGATTATTGACCAAATTGTCATTTGTTTTAATACTTCTTATCTTTCAGTCTTCGGCGACAAACAAAAATAAATTTCGAAAAAGACTTTTAAATGAGGAGAAGAAGAAGCAGAACAGCATTGGGTTCGCCGCCCGATCAGAGCTCTTATTGCCTGAAATGAGCGGTTATTTGGAGGCCGACGACAACGAAAAGACGTATCAAATAACTCAAAGAGAAATCGTAGAATCGGTGGACATAACGAGCGCTACAAAACATTTCGATCTAAACTTGGATTTAGGACAGTATGCCATCAATTATTACCGAAACGGCAGACATTTGCTAATTGGTGGCCGTCGCGGACACGTGGCTGCTATCGATTGGATCACAAAAGATCTTATCTGTGAATTTAATGTTCAGGAATCAGTTCATGACATTCATTGGTTACATATGCCCACAATGTTTGCGATCGCACAGAAGGATTGGGTCTATATTTATGACAATAGAGGCACTCAAATCCATTGCCTTAAGAAATTGTTTCGAATATTTAAACTCGATTTTCTTCACTACCACTTCCTTTTGGTGTCCGCCTCAGACAATGGATATATCTCATGGTTAGACGTATCGATGGGTAAAATGGTGGCCAACCATAAGATGAAAGTTCCGCGACTGACGGCACTAAAGCAGAACCCAAACAATGCTATTATGGCGAGCGGTCATCCAAATGGTATGGTCGACATGTGGTCTCCAAATCAAAAGGAAGCCGTTGTTTCAATTCTGTGCCATCCATCGGCTGTTCGCGACATTGCATTTGATAATGAGGGACGATATATGGTTACCGCAGGAATTGATCGCACTGTCAGAGTGTGGGACATCAGGAACTATAAATGCCTCCAAAATTATCGATTACGTGGAGTTCCTCAACATCTGGACATAAGTCAACGCAATTTGTTGGCCGTTTCCTTAGGAAATGTGGTCGAAGTCTACAACGAATGTTTCAGAACACCTGTGGATACGCCTTATATGAGGCATCGCTTAAACGAAAATATTTCTGACGTCGAGTTCTGTAACTTTGAAGACGTATTGGGAATCGGACACCAAAAGGGGTTTACATCTGTTATAATTCCCGGTTCTGGAGAACCAAACTTTGATGCTTTGGAAAGCAATCCATATATGACTGTCTCTCAGAGACGCGAAATGGAAGTGAAGGCACTTCTCGACAAAATACCCGCAGAATTAATTACTTTGGATCCAACCATTTTGGGAACCGTAGACTCAAAGGGACTTAAGAATCGATTAGATGACAAGAAAAAGGTTCGTTACGTCAAACCCCTTAACATTGAATTTGAGTCAAAACCGAAGAAAAAACGACAGAAAACCGCTAAAAAAGAAAAAGTGAAGAAAGAGTTAAAACAACAAAAGATGAGATCAATTATTAAACAAAATTTAAGACAAAAGACTTTAAACAAAAATAGTGAACAAAACAAACAGAAGTCAAATCAAGAAATTCATGTTTTGGACAGATTTAAGACAAAACTATAGCTTTTTTATTCATTTATACGAAAATCGATTAAAAATAAATAATTATTTTCTTCTTTTTCTTGTATTTGATTTTATATTCGATTTTGTATTGGATTTCATTTGTTTTTTATCAACAAATTGAACGCCATTTCGATATTTGCCGATTTGGTAGTCAAACCCTTTCACTGCATTCGTATTTCTCTTTTTTGTTTTCCTTTTTTTAGAAAAAAGTATTTAATTTGAATCAAAATTAAATCAATTTATGACTTACTTATAGATTTTGGTTTTATGTTTAGTCATTTGGAGTGAATTGAGTTCTTTTTCTTCCAATTCTTTAATTCTTTGTTGTTTTTTCTCATCCATTAATTGTTTATAGTTTTTATACTTTCCTTTTCGGGGCTATTAATCAAATAAATTAATTATTCTCTAATTTATATACAATTTGTCCATAAATATGATATACTTTAGCGCCCAGACTGATAGCGAGGGCTACTTTAGCTTCTTTCTTATCGGTCGGATTGAGACCTGAAATACCGAATTTGAAGACTTCATGTCTTGCTTTCTGGAAATCGAATTCATTGTCTTCATTTGGATTAATCTTTTGATTGATTTTACTGAATGTTCTCTAAAATATAAAAGTAATTCAAAAACAATATTATTATTAATTATTAAACATATTTTCATTAATCAAAAAGTTGTCCAATAATTCAGAGTAAAAGAGTGAAACCAATTTTGATTTCCTCTCAAAGTCTGATTTGTTCTCATTATTATTATTACTGCTATTATTGTAGACTAAAATATCGATGAGTTAGGAATGCCTTTAATTTTTTTTCAATCACTCAATTAAAGACATTAAAGAAATCATTTAAAACCGAATAACCGGTAATTTTTCATTGAATTTTTGTTTTGTTTTATTTTTATGGCCAAAAGTTTTATTTATTAAATTAAATAATGGATTGAAAAGCAGGTCAAGCATTCCCTTCATTAGGATAGAGTTCAGCGAAAACAATAGACTAATTTTCAGTTTATTTTTGATCGAAAATACTTTAAAATTAACTTTTGTTTGAAACTTGTCTTATGACTGACTCCGGGAAGTTTCGGTTTACTTTTGAGTCTATAAATTATTTTTTATTAAAATTTATTAAAAAATCAAAAAAATGCGATAAAAAGGAAATCATTTTTAAAAATCGTTAAAATCGATAACAAATTCAAATAAAAAAGTATTTCAATGTTTTTCAACCGAAAGATAACTCAAAATATAATATATTAAATGAAAACATAAACTAATTGTCAAATCAATGGATAATTTTTCGAACAAAATAATTATAGAAATTATAATTTGGAAGTCAAAGCAATTCTATTATTTTGAGAGAATCCCATCCGATAAATGGCAACAATGACGGCGCCTCCCAATCCTATATTGTGCTGAAGAGCTAATTGAGCGCCAGCTACTTGTCGAGCACCGGCTTCATTTCTCAATTGCCAACTAAGTTCAGCGCATTGGGCCAAACCAGTGGCCCCCAAAGGATGCCCTTTACTCAAGAGTCCGCCTAAAATTCAAGAATCTTTGGTTTAGACAAACCATTGGACCAGAATTGAAATGAGAGAACAAACCGCTTGGATTAATCACATATTTGCCGCCATAAGTGTTTTGATTGCTGTCCACTAAATCTTTTCCTTTTCCGATATCACATAAACCGAGCGCTTCATAAGTAATCAATTCGTTTGTGGAAAAGCAATCGTGAAGTTCGACAACATTTATATCATTGGGTTTAACACCAGATTCAGCGAAAGCCTTTTCGGCCGCCATTTTAGTCATATCGAAACCAACTAGTTTTATGGCAGACTTTTCTTCGAAAGTCGAGGGCATATCAGTAGTCATTTGCATCGATAGAATCTCAACCGCCTGTCCCATCAAATTATGTTTTCTCACAAACTCTTCTGAGGCAAGTATTGCGGCCGCAGAGCCATCAGATGTGGGACAGCATTGATAACGAGTAAGAATGTCATAAACTTGAGGGGAACTCATCACCTGATCCAGAGATCGCTCTTCCCTGAACTGAGAGTTTGGATTATTAATGGAATGTCTCGAGTTTTTGGCCGCAATTTTGGCAAAATGTTCGACTTTTGTGCCGTATTTCTCCATATGCTCTTTCCCCGCAGCGCCGAACATTTGAGCGGTAATGGGCGCCGCCTGCATACCATATAAATCATAAAACACATTTACGTGAGACTGCATTGGATTAATCCTATCTTTGAATTTAGATGTGAGAGCACCCCTTTCCATTTTCTCAAAGCCAACAGCAATGGCACAGTCATGCATTCCTCCCGCAATCATATTTTTGGCTAAATATAGAGCCGTAGAACCCGTCGAACAGTTATTGTTTACATTAATGATAGGAATTCCAGTCATTCCTATTTCATACAAAGCCTTTTGACCAGACGTCGAATCACCGAAAACATATCCAACGGCTGCGAACTCAATGTCTGAATATTTCAAATTTGAGTCATTCAGAGCATTATTAACGGCTTCGCTAACCATTTGAGGATAATCAAGAAGTCTATCGACTCCTGGCTTAACAAAACGAGTCATTCCAACGCCAACAACAAAAACTCTCTTTCCTTTTGCCATTTGTTTATTCAATTAAAGCCAATCAATAATCACAAAAAAAACTAATCAATTGAACACTTCCTCAAACAAAACAGATATTTAATGTAAAAACAGTCTTCAAATTAACTCAATTTGAATTTTTTGTGAATTTTCATAAAATTAGAATAAATTTCGTAAAAAAATTAAGAAATTAATTGATTTTGAATCAAATTTTTAGTGGAATTGGTTGTAAACAGCGATAAATGAAATCAAATACAAACACAAATCGAGTGATAATTCTCTGAAAAATAAATCGTTTGTTGGCTTCAAAAATAACTGAAATCGAGTCTATCCATGAAATCCCTCCCAGAGGTGAGTCTATTCAGTTTGCTCTGAGTAAAGACCCGTTCCAATAATTAGGTGAAACGCTTCAGAAGCAATTGAAGCTCATTTCAAACTCGTTATTATTTTTAATTAAAAAAAATTATTAAAATATCTTAATATTGAACAAAAAGTTATCCATATTTTCAATAAGTATTAAAAATATTGAAATAATTTTTAATTTAAAGTTTCAATAGTTTTAGAAATAAAATCAAATAATTTATAATTAGTTTTAATTATAATTCTCATGAAATTCAACTTATATTTCAAATTCACTGAAACGAAGAATTTGAAACAATTTTAGGGAATTTTGTCTGAACTCAAGAATTTCCCAAAGATTTAAACATTGAATAAATTCACAAAACACTTAAAGCGTGAAAATATTGACAATAAATTAATAGAGAAGATAATGGAATCAGTCATCGGTGACTCATTCTAAAGATTATTAATAAAAAGATTTGAAATAAAGATTAGAATTACCATCATCATGATGGTCCATCAACTTAAAAGAGAGACTTTAATAAAATAAAGCAATAAATAAATTGAGTGCAAATAACTTAAAATGTTTACCAAAATATAAATCTAATAAAACTTTTGAATCTTAAATGATATCAACTTTTAAAATGAAAATAAATAATTTGTTGAATAATTAGTGAGTTGTTGTCTGAAAACAAGTCACTGACAATCAGGTTATTATAAATTATTGAGAGTTTGCTTAATTATTTTCAATCAAAATCAGTTGAAATAACATTTAATATCAAAAGAGATTTTTAAATTCAGACAAAATTAGTCAAATACGAGTAATAGTCAAAAGCTCATTGTGTTTTCCCTTTAATTCTGAACAAGAAAATATATAAATATGAAAATGTGATATGTGATATGGGACCCCCAAAACCGGTAACGTACCATCATTTGTCTCAATTGTTGTCATTTAATTAAAATCATTTTTAACTTTTAAAAAATATTTGTTTTGTTGCAAAACTATTCAATTTTTAGAAATGAGTATAAAATTAAGTGTAACTCACTTTAATTGAAGACATCGTTGATTATTATTTAATAATAATTTATAGATTAAATACAATTAATGACAATTAAATCACAATTAAAGTTAGTTTAATAAAACATTAGACATGTGTTTGTGTTTCACATTTAAATTCAATGAAAACATCAATTTGTGATTCATTCACATAAAACGTTTGCCGGCTTTCAATGCATTCACTCTTTTTGATAGCAAATGAGTGAACAGTTTTGAAGACAAAAACATTAAATTGTATTCAAACAAATCATTTGATAGTTATCTGATCCCTTACACAATGTCATCAGATGGCCATCAAAGTGCCGGTGACTGGTGTCTCATTGAGTCAGACCCCGGAGTATTCACTGAATTAATCCGTGGTTTCGGTAATTAAATTAGAAGAAGTGATGAGTCATTTAATTACAATTTATTTGAATTTTGTTTGCAATTAAGGTGTGAGTGGAGTACAGGTCGAAGAGTTGTATTCATTGAGTCCCGACTGCTTCGAAAATTTGAGGTAATCTTTAATTAATGACAACAAATGGTTAAAAAATTAAATCAATTCTTAGACCAATTCATGGATTAATATTTCTGTTCAAATGGATGCCAACCACTGAATCGGAGGGCAATGTTGTCGATGACGAGCGGGTATTCTTTGCCAAACAGGTGATAAACAACGCCTGTGCCACTCAAGCCATTATCAATATTCTACTCAACTGCAAACACGAAGACATTCAAATGGGACAGACATTGACTGATCTCAAAGAATTCATTCAACATTTTGACCCAACGATGAAAGGATTGGCGTTAAGTAACTCCGATGTCATAAAACAGGTCCACAATTCGTTCGCTCGACAACAGATGTTTGAGTTCGAGGCTCAGAAAGCAAACAAAGACGACGACGTCTTTCACTTCATATCATACGTTCCCGTCAACGGACACCTCTATGAATTGGATGGACTCAAGTCAGGCCCCATTGATTTGGCTGTTATTCCAAAAGATGCCGATTGGATAGACATCGCCAGACCTCACATCGAAAAACGAATGCAAAAGTATTCTGAAGGAGAGATTCACTTCAATCTAATGGCAGTGATTTCCGACAAAAAAATGATTTATGAAAAACAGTTAAAACTTTTGGAGTCACACATCCAGAGCGACAACTCTATGGAAACCGACTCTATTCAGGCAGAGATATCACACCTCAAGAGTTTGATCGCAGACGAAGAGAATAAAATGAAAAGATATAAAATCGAAAACATTCGCCGAAAACATAATTATTTGCCGCTTATTATGGAAATCCTCAAGACTTTGGCAGAGGAGGGAAAACTCACAGAACTCGTCGATAAAGCAAAACAAAAAGCCATTCAAATGAAGAAACTTAAAGACGAAAAGAAATCTAATAAAACATAAAACTCTTGAAAACAATAATTGATTTATGAATTTCTTTAAACATATTTAAAGTAAAAAATCAATTATCGATTCATTTTATAATTTGTTTTGAATATGTTTTTCCCATTTATTTCAATAAAATAATTGAAACTCAAAATCTTTTTTCATTTGAAGAATAAACAGATAATTATCTGATTTTTATTAATAATTAGTCTCACAGGCAATGGCAATGAGATGTGCATCACTTAATGGTATCTTTTCTCAAATTAATATAATTTAAAGCTTTTAGAGGATGCAATCAAGAGTCGGATACAAACCAGTCATTTGTTTAATCAGTCATTTATTTAAAAATATTTTGTTTCTATATTTGGTTTCAAATTATCTTCTTATAAATGAATTTAAATAAATATAAAATGAATTCAAGTTTTGATTTTCTTTCAAAATTTTATTAAAATTCTTTAACCTTTTCTTTGGTTTAGTGTAAAAGATGATTAAAGATGACTTAAGTGCCATAATTGGACAGTAATTTGGATTTTATTGAAGATTTTATTGTAAATAAACACAAAACAGAATAATTCTAATGAAATGTCCATAAAATCAAATTTAAGGACAAATCGTATTCAATTGAATGCAAGGATTGCTATCAAAGGGAAAACTCATTGAACGCGATAATACCAATTCCCTTGCATTGGAGTGATTACGTTATGCGGAGGGTTTGTGCCCTGAATAGTTACTGATGGCATCGGTCTGTTATGACGGGAATACTGTGTCGGTCCAAGAATTCGTCGATTGAGACGATTATAAGAATTTGGAGAGTAATAAGTGTTGGGCTGTAAAAGGATTTTCATTGAAATTAATAATTATTTTATATTTTGTTTTCAATTTCTTTGAATTGAATTCCGATTGCTTTGTATTTAAATCAAACATCTGTTCAAAACCAATGATTTTATTCCTAACCTTCGATTAAATATTTCATTGATTATACCCTGTTATGAATGAGATCGTTATCTCATAATAAAATTGACTAAATATTCAATAATTTACTAAAAAATATTCAATTAAAGAGAAATTTGATGGAAATTTACAGACCAAAGCTTATAAGTAAGTAAAGCTGTATACCTGTGTACCTGGCAAATACTACTGTACTTGCTTATTTGATAGCTATTAGTTTGGAATTTCAAACAAAAAGCAGTAAAATATATTTACGACAAAATATTTACTGATTTCTTGAGGCAAACAAAAAACAATAAAATAAATTAAAGTTATCTCACATTTGATTCATTTTCCAAAGGATTCACTCGATTCGGTTCACTCTTTCTATAGAGGGATACTTCGAAAGTAGGGTCACTTCCAGAAGAGTTGAATTTGTAATTAACCTTCAAATCAGAAATAATTTAATACTTAATAATCATTACTTTCTTATACTTTCAAATGAATAAATCATTACTTTCAAAGAACAATCAAAAATTGGGTAAAAAATTTAAAAGAGTTAATTTTGTGGACAAACAATTGATAAGTGATTTATATGTCAAGTGATTTTCAAAGACATCTTAATTGACATTAGTTTCCACTTAAATCCAAAATCAAACACTCATTTAAAGTCTTTAAACATAAAATTATAGAAAATTTAATTCTAATTACTTTTGTCTATCATTTAGAGCTCTGATTATAATTTCGAGTTCAGACTGAACTTCAGAGTCTAAGTCATTCATCTCTTGAATTAGTCGACCATAGAATCGGAAAATATGATAAAAGTTGAAAGATATGAAAGATATGGAACACATTATGTCAATAGAGATAAAGTATGTCAATAGGAATGAATGTATTTGAGAAAATAGGAGCAGAGTCTCAGAAGACCTAACAGACCACAGACTGAGTTCAAACAAATTCCTTTTAGATTTCTCTTATGGCGTGAGAATTATTAGAGAAGGGAAAGTGAGCACTACTATAGACATCATTAAAACTATTTTAAGGGAAAAAATGAAATTTGAAATATAATACTCATATAAGACTCACCACAATCTTCGAGAGTTTTTGTTCGTTAAAAAATGTGTATTTCCCATAAATCAAACCGTTTTCATCTAAAGCCTCCTCACGAGCGGCTGTCTTATCGCCACTCAAGAAGTTAATGAAATAAACAGATTTTCCTACTTTCAGTGATACGTGTCCTGAAAATTCATCGCTGCTATCAATCGAGTCATAGTCCGGCTTAAAGTAACGCAAAAATAATCATTTAATTAATTTTGGGGCAAAAACTCACTTCTTTTATATTGATCGTAGAATTAGTTATTTTATTTGTGTAATTCATTTGGTTTCCCTCTTTTCCCTCATTTCCCTCTTCTATCTCTCTTTTTGAAGGATTTCCAATAGTTTGAGTGCTCCCAAAATTATCTTCATTTCCTGGAGTGTCTGTAGTTTCGCCTATTTTTACTTTTTGGTCACTTTCTGTGATTACATCGAAAGAAATGTCCGGTTCTTCTCCATTCAGATCGAATTTGTATCGAAGCTTTTATTAGAAGAGAAATCATTGAAATACAACTAATTTTCATAATTAGTTTCCTATTTAATTACCTGTTTAAGAGTGCCTTCAGTTCCAATAAAAGAAAACGTTCCCAAAGCGACACCTTTTTCATCTGTATGTTCTTTGCGAACACTTAATCCTTCGTTTAACACTATTTTAAAGGCCCATCGATTAGATCCAACTTTGACACGAGTTTCGGCACAGAATACCAGAGCAATGAATGAATAGAATATAATCTGAAAGACAGGAAATTTTATAAAATAAGTTTATTTGTTGGAAAGTCTCACAATTTTCAACATTTTTCGAACAAAAAAAACTTTTTCTGTCAAAACTTGAGTTAATCGCTGACTCTTCCAAAACTGAATGTGAATGAGGAGAGAGTCCGTCCTCTTTTCAAACCAATGTTAAACTAGCCCTCATTGAGTGAGGAGTTAGATTAGAGCCACTCCACAACAAAATTGTAATTTTGATGCATTTCTCTTCTCATAAGAAAAGAGCGAAAATAATTTAATAGAAATTCAATGCCATTGCAGTTAAAGTCGGGCTTTATTTCTATACTCAATTCATGACTTAATAACACGTCCGACGATATAAACATAAAGACTCGGAAAACAACTCTCACTTCTAGAGAAGATGATCGCACCTGAATCACAACCTAATCACTGTTATCTTTGACAAAACTATCCTTGAATTGTGCCATCCTTGAGACACAACATCGGTGTGCGTTATATAATTAATGGATAAGTGGGTCCCTTTTCACAATAAATTTAGCTCTAAATCGTTTAAAAGTGAATTATTGAGACTAAAATTAAATCAAAATCATATTATGTAACTCTTTATAATATATACGGTATACCCATTAATAAACTTATCAAATGTGGTTATCTATACTATATCTATAACTAATGAAAAATTCCAAATTAGGAGTAAATCCTTTAAAAATTAAACGATTTTAGAGACACTCAGAAACACTCCAATGAATATTAAGTCGTTTTTAAGTCTAAAGTGAATACTAAATATTTAAATAGTTTTTAAATCAGATAAGAATTTCATTATTTTTCATTAATTGTGAACATTTTCAATGTTATCAATCTTTTATTTAATTGTTTTAATGAAAAGGAAAACAATTGACGGAAAAGCGCAGAATATCACTATAATTATCAGATCTTTGTTATGCAAATAATGTTATGAATGAAAATTCAAATTAATTCTTATTTTTAGACAAATTTAAACAAAAATTCTTGATTTATTGCAAACAAAAACATTTGTGAACTAAAAACCAGTGATTCTCACGACTTCTCTGATTTTGTTGTGTTTCTGTGATTTTATTCACCAAAAACATGTTTTAAACGAACTTCTATTAAATACAATGGAATCTATTGTATTAAGACTTAATACTCGTGTCCAAACAATTACAAAGGAATGGGATTCATATTTCACTCTCAATAGCTTTCAATTAGATTTAGGCAAGTCTGGTGCTCTTCATATTCATTATTAAATTATCCTTCAATTATCAGAATAGTGTTTATAAACTATTATTGCATTTGGTTTGAGATTTTAGGAAAAATCCAATTCATGACTCATTCTCTATAAATAAGCCGATAATTCTCCAGTAATTGAAATTTTGTCTCCAAAGCTATTCCAAGTTCTTTGATTTTAAGATGAGAGGAATATTTGAAAGCAATAAATATCTTTGATAATTACCGATGCATTTCACCTTCAAAATCAATGCAATAATGCTTTTAATAGATTTTCTTTATTGAAAAATTAAAATATTAGAGTTGTTATGCAATTAAATTGCTTTATAATAATAGGTTTTCGTATTTTTGAAATTAATTGAGTTCTTTATTACTCAAACATATTTTTGATTATCTAATTAACCAATAGTTTCCAGTAGAAGAAGTTTTGGAATAGTGACTACAAATTTATTTTTTGTGAATTTGAATAAATAGTTCAAATTTTGAACCCCATATAAAGTTCACCTCCAAAGTCAGATCATTTGAAAATTGGTAGTATTGGTTGGAAGTATTGGTTGGAAGTATTGGTTGGAAGTATTGGTTGGAAGTATTGGTTGGAAGTATTGGTTGGAAGTATTGGTTGG
>JAQIXD010000530.1:0-25114 GCA_034699985.1 Minunthozetes semirufus
GAGAGAGAGAGAGAGTGTGAGGGAGAGAGAGAGAGAGAGAGAGAGAGAGAGAGAGAGACCGATCCCAGGGTTAGCGATAAGTGTAATAAAAAAAAGTTTTCTATGATTTATAATATTAATAGAAATACGAATTGAAATTTCTATTTAATGGCTTATAATTAATAAAACGGAAACTAATATAACGTAATATAAAGTTTTTGGATTATTATTGATATGATTTCATTCGGCATTAATGCAGGCATTAACGTCTGTTTCATATGATAACTGATAGATTGTGAGGCTGTGCTCCTCTTCACAGCTCTGGTAGTTGCCAGTGATATCTGTAATACTGGTTGCAGTAGTTTTTTATTTGTTTTTATTATTTCGTTTCAGTATTACTACAGTTTCGACATTGACCTCACTCTTTAGGAAAAGGCCTTTTTCTTGTTGAATAAATTTTCTCACGTATTGAAAGGTGATTTGAAATTTGGTCCATCAAATCGAGATGAGCTAATCAAGAACAGCGGCTGTCAATTGCAACTTGGCTCAAATGGCATACCTCTCCTCTCCAGTCAAAAATTAGACTCATTAGGAGAGATTTGACAATTTTTTAACAATGAACTAGATTAACTAGATCAATTGATCAATCTTTGAATTCTTGCTTAAATTGTGTTAATTAAGGTTTGGAGCGAAATATTCTTTTATTAAAAACTTGAGAATTCATTAAATAATTCGCAAAATTTTTTGCATTCATTACTAATTGATAGTAATGTAGGGGTCATAGGATACGTCCTAATGATCCTGGTCATCATCATATGCCAGTGCAATTTGAATTTGAATATTACTAGTTCTCCAGTCAGTGATTATTGATTGAAATCGATTAATCATTGAAAAGATTTATTGAATTATAATTTAAATATTCGTTTCATATCCGAAGACGAGATCTGACATTAAAGTCGAAGAATGAATAAAAATATTCATTAGATTTTCGTTTAGAGAGTATTTGAATGAATTATCTTTAGTCACATCTATTTATAATTCTTGCTTTTAATCACTTATATATTCAAATGAATATTGAATTAACTCTTTTTCTGTTCGGTTATAATAATTTCAATTTAAATCAGTTGTAGAAGAATAAGAAGAAAAGGGTTTCCAGTCATGAATACAGATATAGCCATAAGTAATACCGAACTAAAAATGTTTTTAATATTTATATTAATCGAAAAAAATCATGAGAGACAGGAATTAATATAAGGGTTTGACTAGATTTTCATAGCGAGCATATAATCAGAGACAGTTATGCCCTGAAATCGTTAATCTGTTCGCAAACCTGAGAAGTGTTGGCAAATAAACAATAAAATTGCGATTCATTTGAATATTTGATATCACCGTTAGGTTTAAGTGAATTTTCATTCCTCTAAATATTATTATAACGAAAACTCCAATGAAATCGCATTCAAATATATTTCGCATATATTTTTAGAGAAATTGCTTTTGCTTTGGACTGGAATTGAGTTCAAATTGAGATCAAACTGTTATTTCAAGTGTTTTCTAACACAACATTTGACTGTTATATACATTTTGACTGAAATATTCATAAATTATTTTTCTTTAATTAAATTTTGAGAAAAATTCAAAACATTTCGTTCGGAAAATATAGAGAGAGATATCTCTGACCAGAATTTTTTCATTAATTTTGATTCTCCTGTTAATGACTCTCACATTGGATTTCAAATCAAATCAAAGGAAAGATTTATTTCTAGTAAATCATTACTAAACTATTCGCTACTGAAGTCATGTCTCTCCTCTCAAACACCAAAAATCTTTTATTAATCTCTTTTCGAAATACTGTTTAAAACTATAAATTCAGATCAAAAAGAGATTTTCCTTCACTTAAATTAGATAATAAAATAAGTGATATTAGGACTGAGAAGGAAATTATTGCAAGTTATATATCATCACATTATTACATATATAAGTAATTATTTTCTTTTGGGTAAAACTTTTCTCAAACTTTGAGCTAATGTTTGAAAATGTATTAAAAACTGAAATAAATTTTCGCTTCAAAAAAACGTTTTGGAGAAAAAACGAGTCAAACGTTTGATTGATTTATGGTTTGGATCGGATTTTATGCTTTTTTGTGGTAATGAAACGGCTCTCGAAAAGAGAGAAAAAATTGGTTTTTAGGCAAAAGAATGCCTCAAATATACCTCAAATATATCTCAAAATAACTGTTTTTCCAACAAAAAACACATTCAGTGCTAAACGAAAGGATAGGAATTAAGTTCAGACAAAAAACTTGATTTTCTTCAACAGATCTTATCATTTGTTTTGTGTTTATTATTATCGATATATTCGACACAAAACTCAATAAAAAAATATTTAACCCAAAAATCACACAAACCTTAGAGTTTGAAAACTCTGGCATTTATTTCAATAATTATTATTTAAAATCAAATTTTTTTCGATAATTTATTAGACAAAACACCAGTCATGGACACAGCCCTGAAACACAGCCCTAAAAAAAGAGCAGACAAACTGCGCTGAGTCCTCAAGATTAGTCTGATCTCGATATTTATTGGATTTTTAAATAATAATCAAGAATAAAAACCATTTGATTACGGGGTGATCTCATACATAAAGCATGAAATTCATAGTATGAATGGTGAAATAATCAATGGTATAAATATGGTCTGGCAATAAAAAAGATATTACTGGAATTTAACCTGAATGAATTATTTTCTGAATTTTTCCGATAGAATTTACTATAAGACGAGTTTTTGATGGGAACTACCAAAGAGTTTGGGCCTCATATCTGGCCATACGTACCGATTGAAGACATAATATAGTGTATTATGTCTTCAATGAACCTGACTTTGGAGTTGGCTATCGCTTGAATGGCAAAAAGATTTAGTAATTTCTTGTTATTTGAAATCTAGATTCCGGATATTTTTTCGCTCGCTATTTGCGGGACGTTTTAATGGGAGAGATATTTTACTTTTTTGGGTCCTCTCCTCGAATCATATGAGCGATTAAAATAAAATTAAATTCTTCGACGGATTTATTGATAGTTGAGAGCAAATGATTTGCTTTTTTGTTCACTTCTTATACATAAATAATCAGTAATTTTAATCTTCATCTCAAAGGAGATATTCCTTCGATTGAATGACGAGTCGATTGGGAGAAGCGTTTAATTTCTTAGTGAAACAGCCATTTCCTAAGTGGAGGGACAGGCGAACCAAAAATTTGTGGCAAAACATAAATAAAATAAACAAATCCTTCGAAACGGATTCAAAAGAGATATAAAATCGGAATAAAATTCCAGATATTTTTGCGGATCGTTTTGCGAAGAATAACAAAATAAACAGTCCTTTCAAAAAAGCAAATCTAATGTAAGGATGTTTTCAATTAAAATCCACTTAAAAGTAAACTTTGGATTTCCGTTTCCCTTCAATTTGTTTCCCATATTTCCCAAAACAAACCCATATTTTATAATAAACTCGTATTTTGAGAGAAAATATGCCCAGAATTTGACGCCTTTTCCAGTAGTTTGTTATACAAAAGCAAACAACAAACAGTTATTTAGATTATTTAGACCAGTGTTTAGGTGTAAAACCGATAGAGAACAGGATATCCTTCACAATATCCAAGTGTATACTCGATATATCCTTTGCAATCAGATCTGATTTCCTACGAAACGCCACTCAATAGGTTTTGTAATCATTTTTGAGCAGAAAATCGCGTTTAAATCGCATTAAAAATTTTGCGAATCGTATCCAATGGGATAAAAGTCTATAACTCCCTTTAAATGAGTTTTTGTTGTCAACGAAAAAATCCTTTTCAAGTCTTTAAGTCAGAAATTTAGTCCAGAGTTCAATAGCTTAGAGGATAGACAGAGAAATATAAGAAGAAAAAGAAGAATAAAAAACATTTTTTTTATTCACAAACTTGTGATATGTCCTGAAAGGAGACAAATGTCACAAATCTATTGGATTGACTCCGAGAAGTTATGCAAAAGGAATGGCTGTATTAGAGGCCAGACCCTAATTAGTCGGTGCCGAGAGTAAGTGTTGTATCCCAGGGTCATTTTAAATTGGGATTCAACGGGTGAACTCACCTCTTATGCAAAGCTCCGCACTAATTATGATTATTATAATTATATTGAAATTCAAAGCCTTTTACTCCTCTTCAAGAGTGAAGTGAAAAGAGTTGATTCAAAACAAGAAGTTTTACTGAAAAATATCTTTCGCTACTTATATGCGAACATTAATAATAAGGGACTGGTATTTAGGAAAACTTCCCAGTAGTAACAGTAAATAGCTTTCGCCTTAACCCTAGCTGAGAGCTGAGAGCAATAGCAGGATCATTTGGAGGCTCAAAAGTACAAAACTATATAATTTGTAAATTACAGACTCGTATGCAAACATTCATTTATTATTCAGAAGAAGAAACTTATTTCACATTTGATTATCATTTTGTATGAATACCTAAATTGTTATTCAATTGACTTCTTCTTCGAAAAGTCTTGTCCTCTACTTAAAGCCAAACACATTTTACTTCTGCTATTCATTGGGACTATTCTTTTCATTGGTTTTGGAGTTCAATAAAAATCTAATAAAAATTTTTCATTCAAATTACGGTTGGATTTCCGGAATTCCCAAACAAACCGATCGTTTGTTTCGTGATTTTGACATTCATTGAGATATAAACTAATGTTTTGAAATGGAATTCAATTTTCAGATTTTTCTCAACAGGTATTCAATCAATTATTTCATTGCTTTGGAAAATGAGCTCTGAATAGAGCACTGGATATGAGAAGAGCACCGTCATAAGCACAGGTAGTTTTTGTAGTGCAGCCAAAGATTGCGCAATGCGTTCAAATGGGCGAAATAGATGAGGAAGAGTTAAACCCATTAGTAGCGGCAATTAGACACTGAACAGCATAACGGTTATAACGGACTGACTGATGAGAAGAGGAGAGAGCCGTTAGCTATCAATCTCTCTCTGGAAACGAATGTAAAGATATATACGAAAGAAAAAAGAAGAAGAAGAAACAAGAATGATATGAATGTCGATCTTTTCAGTTATGTTTTGCTTTTTTTGCTCTTCTGTTCAGCTCTTGACGGCGATCATCACCGCTTGGATTCGACTGATTTACATCTGAAGGCTCTGTGCTTTGGTTTCTGGCTTTGGTTACCGGCAATGATAATGACTGCACAGACAGCCAATCAGTCATATAAATGAATGCTAACGAATAACATTTGAATTCTGATTCAATATATGGAGAGTTTATACGAGAGCTACGGAGGGAGAAATACAGGGGGAGATCGGGGGAGAGGCACCAGAGAGGAGCATGATCAATTTGAACACATTTGGAATACAAATGTTCACATTATTCGGAAAAATAGATACAGAGATAGGAATCAAAATTATTTTATTATTATTTCTGCGAAATTATGTTTAGTATTAGTATTAGTATTACTAAGTATTAGTGTTATGTTTTTGGTAGCGATTCTTGTTTTTTCTCTCTTCACTACACTCTTATCACTCGAAAAATAAAATTAAAAATAATTAAATTATATTATCTTTGAGTGGAATACGTATTTTCCAGGAAATGCATCCCATAGTATCGAAAAGTAATTTAGATATCCATCCGTTTCTCTATTGCCTACTATTTCAACACATAATTCTTTAATAGACATGAAATGCAATTAAAGACTACTATTTCTTATTGTTTTTCTTTAGTCTCAGTGTTTGGTTACTCAACTCATACACAAAACCGAAGTACTTTTGAGTCGGGAATCTGTATCGCAATTTGAATACAGCTATCAGTCAAATGATTAATACATATTCCGTATGAATATTATTATAATTCAATATATGATAAATGATTTCTTTGCAGTGGAGTCACGAATGTCTGCCGAAAATCATTACTATTAGTAATTTATTAATACTATTACTGCTATTAATACTGTTTGCCATAAAAAACAACTCCTGACTCAACGACAGAATAGAATTGATTTTTTATTAGATCCTCACGTTTTGCATAACTCTTATTATTATCATTATTTATATCCATAAGAAAATTGTGTCAATCATTCATAGATTTTAATAAAAGGATAGCTATTGGAAGCGCTCACAGGCTTCCCAATCAGATGTGAACCACTGCCTCGAGTAGACATTAATACCAATTTGGGCCAGTGGTCAGTCTGACACAAAAATTCACCATGATAATTAAATTAATAAAAATAAAGTTTTATAGCTTCTGGCTCTTTAAATATCAATTTTAAGCAGTAATGATCTAAATGATCTTGCTCGTCCTTCATTCAAATGAATACATTCCTCATTAAACTGAAAAAAACATATTTTTGAATATTGAGTCCAAACGAGTAAAGAAAATGAGAAAACTATTGATTGAAAAAAAATTCAATTTTAAATTAATTGATACGAAAATGAAGTAAATAGACTAATGGGCAGGAAGTGAGCGCACAGGTGTATAAGGAACAGACAGAAAAGGTTTCTTCACTTTTGATACTCTATTTTTTTGCAGAGAATTGAATTCAAAAAATAAGGCAAACGTCAAACAGATCGCAAAGAAGTCTTATCTAGAAATAGACTAACAATAGGAGTAATGATCCGTAAGTTTTGATACGGTTTTGATATACAAACAGAAAAATTAGTGTAAAAATTGTCTGAGAAATAGTCGTCGAGAATAAAAAAGATACTTTTTTGTCACATAATATAATTGATGGAAATAGTAGTCGAGAGAGCAATAAAAACATCAAACGATCAGATAATAAGACCATTGAGTGTCACAATCGAAGAGAAATGTGTTCCCAAAAAGTCATATAATATTTAAATTATAACAAATAATATGAAAATGATTTGAGAATAAAACCAAAATTCACATCAAAATGAGATTCAGAGGCAATAAAAGGTAAGACAAATAAGCTTTTTTCAATCAGCATAAGAGGTGTTCCATGAGCTGAGAGCACAACTCAATGACCCCATCCATACCTGATAGCAGTGATAAGATCTATGGTATTGAGGGTCTATGTCTTCGATGCATTGTTTGTTATGCGGCCTATTGTGTCGGTAATCGCACAGTTCATCGCAAGATGAGCTTCTGGTTGCAGAGGAACCGGCATTTGTTGTCTGCCGTAACATAACTCTATTGTCATAATAATTATTGTTATTGTTTTTCACTTTTGAATTATTGGACACCTCTTCACTGTCCCTGTCGTGAGATATGTCACACGTGAAGAGCTGTTCCATAACTTTGAATCCCCTCAAAGACATTGTGAGAACAGTTTAGACGAAAAGGAGACTCAAAAACCAATAAACGAATTGGTTTTTCTCACAAACAAAACACATAATCCGTTCACTTATCAGAAGTTTTTTCGCGAAATAATTGGTTTTGAATGGATTTTCACTTTAAGTTCAAGAGTTTTATCGAATCAAAAGTTATATAAAAAAACTCTTTGAATATAATTATAATTCTTATCATTCATTCAGTCAGTGGTGTATACAAACAGTGATATATATTATACTAAATGTTATGATTAAACATAACTACAGCACTACAGAGATAGTCACCGTACCGGACCCTTAAGCCAGTATCTGTTTGCAATAGTGTGACTGCTTCGTGAACTCATACCTGTGCTCAGAGCACTTCATAGCAGTTGTAAAATATCGGTGAATGCGGTTTCAGGTCAAGAAGCAATTCTTCACTCAAATCCAGAGCCAGTGCTAACATAGCATTGGATATTTGAAATACTAGTGCCGTTATGCTGTGCAGTTACTACTGTAGTGTATAAACCGATGCCTTCACTTCAAAACATGCCTTTCAGTTGTGTTTGAATTAATGAAAAAATAACTCTAATTATAACCAAAACATAAGTCATAACGCATTTGAGAAAACGAAGCCTTCTTTAAGTCAAATATATTATTATTATTGCATTTAATACAAAGTATTTCCAATTATTATATCATTTGAAACATCGAAATAATTGCCACATATCTCAGCAAAACGTCTATTTTATCGTTGATTTATCGCTTATTTCAATATCTCTTCAATTATTAGGAGATTTTTCAACTTTATTGCGATTTCCGATAGTTTTATAAAGTTGTCAAAAGTTATTATAACTTTGATTATGCTTTCATTCAGTGTTTGTTTCCTCGCATTTGATAACGAAAACTCGTTTTTCAGTCCAAAGCCTTTCTAATCGTTGACTTAATTGAAGAAAAACTTATCGCAAAATAAAGTCTTTTTTTAATGAAAATTTTTCCGTTAATTCGTATATTGTTTTCAAATTCTTCGCTAATTTTAAAAACTTTTTTTCATCGATAGCTCTGCCCTTAGAGTAACTCCTCTTCGAGTTAATGGTATTGTATTTTATTGAACCGAAAAATCTTCAGACAATAGATTTTCTTAAGACAAGAATCTGACGATTCATTAGCGCATAAAAGCATGTAATCAGTAGTTGTTGTGAACCAAAGTATTAGAAGAATAAATGAGTAAAAAACAGTTTATTTAATCACCAATTCTTCTGACAATTAACTTCTTGAGAGCAGTTGTGAAACATTTGACGAAAGACCAGTTGAGGGGAAAAAGTATGAAAACCAATGATTCAGATAAACAGATAAGAGGTTTGTATTCGGAAAATATGGCAAATAATTATTGATTAAATTGTTTTTTCTGTTTCGCAAAAGAAGATAATTTTCAGTCAATTAAACACAACACTGGATGACGAGAGAAGAGAGGAAAAAATGGCCTTCCCTTCAGATCGAGAGTTTGTTTTACTGGTTGGACAGTTAGCTCTTCTTATTCTTGGCTTTTGATTGAGTTTTGAGTTTTGAATTCCGATTTAATTAAAATTTTATTAAGAGTTTTGTCTTTTTTTCGTTGCAATTGAAGAACGCAATCGAATTAAATCCAATTAAATTTAATTAAAAGAGCCATCAAAAAGACCAAGAAGAAAAACAAACAAACAAACACAAGACGTCACTGGATTTGGTCCAGGAATCAATTATTCAATCTATGGTTCGGTGGGTAATTAAAATTGAAAAAATGGGCTCTTCTTCTTGTTTTCCGCTCAAATATAATGCAATCAAATAAATTAATTCAAATTATATTCAATACTTTACTGATTAGATTCACTTTGAATTAATCAAATACTCTAATGAAAGGTCACTCGAGTCACACATCGTTTGGAAAAACGGCATAAACTACTCAATGAATGTTTACTAATGAAACACAACGTTATGATGTTGTCATCGGAGTCAGGGGTCCAATCATTTCTCAATTACCCACAAGTTTTTTGTTGCTTCACTCGAAAGGGACAGTCGTTTCACAAATGGTTCGAAGAGTTTCGAAATGCTTTGATATCGAAAGTCATAAAAATATTTCCAAACACTTCCCGACTCTTCAAAAATGTTATTAAAACACTCGTCGTTTTCGAAGCAAAACTTTTTTCAAGTTTATTTCAAAACAAAATTCAGTTCTCAAACAATGGGTTGAGTTTTGCGTTGATTTTGAGAAACACTTTTGAAAAACTCATCCATAACTCGATTATCACAAAAACGTAATTCAAAGCCAAACAAACGGACAGTTATTAAGAAATAACTCTAATATTAGATGAGATTCGTTATAACAGGTATTAAGCGCTGGCAAACTCTGCCTGTGCTCTGACTGTGGTTGAGAGGCACTACTAGTGCTAATGACAGCAACAGTAGATATGACTGACTGACAAAACCTGTAGTGGCAGAGTTGCACAGCACATACACACACTCACCACCGTTAGGAAAGACACGGCTGGAGAGAGACCAGCTATTGACGGCTGGAACACCGGTGCGGCTCAATGTGAATGTCAGGCACTGCTATTCGAAATGCCAACCATAAGCAGCACAGAATATGCAATGTCTGTGCTCTCATTGACGTTTGCCCTTTGGAAACACCGATTGAATGACAGAAGCAATACTTATATTCAGTTATGGAAAACCGTTATTTCAAGGAATGTCTTTCCAATACATAACTCGAATATCTTTCCCTCAAAAAGAATACTCTTTCAAGTTTTCTTTGAGAAGAGAAGAAACAATTTGTTTAAATAAATTTTTTGGTTCAGAAAAAAAATTAATTGCCTTCACTTGGAATTCATGCAATTCCTCCAAAAAAGGACTTTTGTTTTTCGTTTGCATTCAATTCATATCTTTTATAATATTTTATGAAAAGTGTTATTAAGATATCTTCAGAATAAATGTCTGCGAAAAGGAGTCTAAGAAGAAAAACAGAGACTTCTATTGCTTTTTCGCATATTTCAGGATATTTTACTCATTTTTCTCCACTGAATGTCAAATATTCAAACTATTAAAATCAAGAATTACATTGAAAGTCAAGATAAAGAAAGCCACCCATCCTAGCTGTTGCAGTTGTTGCTACTTTCTACCGGAGTTCAGAAGACCGTATTATCAATAATATGGAGTCGCCTTTGATTAGAAACATGGTTTGGTTGGCATCCGATAATTGCATTGACAGCTAATCCCGTCATTGATTAGATTTTCGATGTTTTTATGGGATAATCGAAATTTCGATAAGATTTTTGCAAAATAATCAATTTGAACATGATAAATTAGTGACAAATTAACGACACTTTCCAGATAAAAGCATCAATTTTGATTAGAAAATTTGAATATTCATAAATTGAGATACAATCGGAATTTTAAAAGCAGTGAACCCTGCAATCCCTTAATTATGAAAATCACCTTGACAATTGCCGGCGCAGAAGGTGAACAAATGAACAAAATTTTATTGTAGGAAATGTAGAAAATATGCATGATAAATTCTTTGAGGAATTTGGCAAAATATTAATTGAAGGAAACGATTCTGATCAGTGATTATCGCAAAAATCAGTTAACGAGGAAATAATTTCTCGCAAAATGTTTCTGAAAATTGAAAAACTAAATCATTTTTAGAGAATTAGAAGATTCCTAACGGAATATACATTTGATAATTGTCTTCACCTGACTGTCACCATAATCCGGAGCTACGTTTTTTCAATTACCCGAAACAGTTATTTAGTAATCTTCAAAGATTATTGACGCGACCGAAGGGTTGTCACAATAATTAAGTGAAAATTGTTTTAAGACATGGAATACATTAGCGATCGAAAGACACGATAAGAGAAATGGACGCTAAAAATCGAGTGCAACGATCGGATCAAAAACTAAGTAAATCTGAGTTTTAATTCCAAGATTGCAATCATTTAACAGAATATAAAACAAAAATAAAACCAACAAATAATCAAAGATATGGAAATACATGACTCATAAAAATTGTCCGAAGAAAACAGCCATTCGTTGGGGAGAGACATAAGACGATAAAAACAAGAGAAATATTTTGCCCGAAAATGCAATTAAATAAAGAAATTAATTATCAAATAAAAGATGAAATATTAGTACCGAATGTCAACTCTTTTGTGAGCCTTTTGTCAGACATTTTCGATGCAATTAAACCAAAGTTTAAAAGCATTTAAAATCACAATAAATTTCTCTCAAAATTACATAAAAAGGTATTAAAAGTAAAGAAAATTATATTAAATGATCGGAGAATTGCTATTAAAGTGAAATTGAAAATACATTTCAAAACTATTTGGGGATAAAACTCAGTATAAAAACGGCGAAAACGATTTGTCGCTTATCTTAAATACTAATCATTTAAGTGTTTGAGTGGACCAAGAAGTTTGAAGACAAGATTTGACTGATGAGAGAGAGAGAGAGAGAGAGAGAGAGAGAGAGAGAGAGAACAGGAATTAAGTGTAACTGATTAAAACCGCTTCAAAACATGGCTTGTTTTAGGCCTTTCTTCGTTAGGCAAAGGGGGAGAGGAGGGAGAGGACTGATTAAAAATCAAACATTAAATTAGTTTCTCATTTGATTAGTGAATCTAACGGACCATATCTTATCCCTTAATAGATAATGTTTGGGAAAGGAGTTCAGAGGTCTTCGGATAGATGAAAGATTTGCCACAAATTGATCTTTTCTGAGAAATCAATGCAACGCTTGAAAAAAAAGGTATTCCTTGTTTCGAGTAAATAGGATAGAGATCGGACCCCTTTCCCCTAACAAAAGAGGTTTTCGCAGCTCATTAGCTGTCAATAGGGAGAGGGTTTCGCAAAAATATCCAATTAATCGATGATTTATCACAACATTTCAATTCTGTGCGTTTTTTTCCCTTCCGTCCCAAAGAATGTGAGGAAGAGTTGAAAATCGGACCAAAAATATTTTCCGCAATACTTTTTGCAATACTTTTCGCTTTAGAGACCAATAAATAACTTTTCGCGTGATTTAAATGAAATAGTTTTTAACGCAAAACGAAAATATAATTAAAAATATATGAAATCATATAATACGGAAGCATTTGATGATTAGTTTAATAAATAATAATAAATGATATAATTTCTTTCCGACTTATTTGCGGTGAGAAATGTATTTATATTTCTGAAGTAATTAATTATTTCTCATATTTTTCGCAAAAAAATATTAATAATTTGTATTCAAATGGTGACTAAAATACCTAAGTTTGCCGCAAAACCTGAACTTTTAGAGATACAATTCACTCACTCACAGTGTTTTGGATAATTTAATTTTCAAGTTCGAGTCATTTCCAGTGATTTCCAGCTCCGGGACATTCCTCTAATTCATTTGGCGAATGGAAACACATATTTCATGTGGAAAATGTGTTCTCAAAATTAATTGATAATTGTTTTGCATTTTTCGCATTAAGGGCTGATTTGTGGCGAAATTTATCGTTGAGTCTGAAAATTAAGCAAATTCTTGCCAGAACTGAATGATCGGACACAAAATCAATCGACTATTTGCTAACCAAAACCAAATCTGAAAAACTTCTTGAAGTAAACAAAAACAAAAGGTATTTACGAAAAGCTTAGGTCTGAGACTGAAATTAAAGTCAATTTTGTTCTTCATTTTTGGGAATAAATTCTGATTTTAATCCGAATTTAATTGATTTCTTCGATCAGAGAATGTTTGAGATAAAGACTGAAATATCTGAACATTAGGACTGAATTATCGTCAATTTTTTGCCATTTTTTCGTGTGCTTTCACCCTTTCCTCTGGCATTAAGAGTACGGAATTTTTTGCTAAATATTTTCTTCGCTTATTTTACCCGAAAATTAATGCTTTGAATTAATGTTTTTATTTTCTATTCAAAAGAAAAGCAGAAAATATTTCTCCACTTATGGTCTGACCATTAATTCGTATATCATTTGAGGGAAAAACAAAAATATTTAAAAATTGTCGCAAAAAAATGTAAATAACTTTCAAAAGAAAGTAAAAAATATTTGACAAAAATTTTTAATTTCCTTCCAAAGGAAAGCCACATAATTGGGAGGCTTTCCTCAAATATTATGGTAATTCTTTATAATTGAAAATTCAATTCATTGAATATATGAAATGATAATGAGATGAAAATCTCTCATAAATCATAAAAAACTGAGAAAATAACTGAAATTATTTCGAATCCAAAGAATTTTTAGGGAAATGAAGGCAAGGGCTAACCTGGGCAGGGGTTTGACCACATTTTTCATAAACTATAAACAGGGGTAACCACGAAGTATACGCGAAATACTCTCGAGTATTCTTCCGCCAATTAATTATAGTTCATTTGCGGATATACACAAACAAAATACTGGACAATATTATCCGCTTTCAATTAGTAGAAAAGATAAGAGCATTTTTCCCCTTAAAATATTGCACAATATTCTGTATTCCGGGTAATTCTTCCGATAAACTTAAGAAGAAGATTCAATTTTTCAGAAAAAGATATTAAATAATTCACGAAATTTCAACACTTGGCTCAAAAGTTACTGCATTTTCCTCATTCTTTGTTAATTTGCTTTTTATGTTGTTTTAATAAATTAGTTAATTATATTAGGAATAGCACCGGCCGTCCTATCAGTGCTATTGTTTCGGCGCACAGAATCTCTTTCCGGAAATTTAATACTTATTTAATAAATTAGTAAAGATTTTAATCTAATGTTTAATCTCTGGTTTTGTTTCTTTGCTTTTCTATTAATTAATAGATTTCTTCACTCAATAGAGAAGTGAAATACAAATTGTCTTCAATTTTAATGAATAATTAGTTTTGTTTTTCACTATTTGTGTAACACTAACCCGTGCTCTATGGGTGAGGGCTCGGCACCGGACTATTGGTACCTGTGCTCCAATACATTAAAGAGAGTAAAACAAAAATAGCTGTAAATTATTATTAATAGAGATTACTATCGAATAAATTATTTTCATTTTGAAACTCAAATAATATTTTCACAACTTATGTAGCGATTGTTCAGAGATGGCCAGAAGGGATAGGGCTGTCCACTGTTCTATTAATTAAAGGCTAGGATATGAATTTCTGGATAGGTTTAAAAATAACCAAGCTTATAATTATTTTTGAGGAAAGTCATAAAACCATAAACACTGGAATATAATTGTAAGGAAAGCCTATCGAATTTAGGATACCAGACCCACCGATGATTATCTCTGGGCGCGAAAATACTGAATAAATACATTCATAAGATTCGTAAACAAGAATATATTCGGAATTAATTAATTGCTTGAGTAGTCTATACTCTGATTCCAATACATAATGTTATTTTCCATTCAGTAAATCAGTTCAGAGTTTTTTATTTGTGAATCGCATTCAAATGCTATTAATTTTTGGTTAAGATTTTTGTTTCATTTCTGGAATGCATTTGAATTTCAAATCGCAATCTCTTTTTCAATGAATGAAATTTCCTGATAATTAATAAATAAAACAATGATTTCCTCGTTTAGTCTGAGCCTTATATAAGCGTTTGATTAAAATTATTGCTTTTTCTCATACAATGTTTGGATTAGATTTCATATGAATTGATATTTAGATTCTTATCGAAGGCTTATCTCTCTGTTTAATATTCAAATAGAAATTACTGATCACTGAATCAATTACTGATTGGTTTCCTATGGGTTAGTCTAATGCCATAATTAATATTCATGGTTCAGATATTATTTGCGTGAATTGTTTTTTGCTAATTCCGTTTTGAACTCGATAACAAAGGGATCAATTATTCAAATATCTTGAGATTCAGATTAAGTAATGTTATCTTAAGAACTTATATCAAATTATATGACATATGTTTTGATACATTAGCCCAGAGTTTACAAATTGGATTGACATCGGAGTAGATAAGAGGATGGAATATGAGGACTGCCTGCTCGTACCCTTCAGCCATCAGCCAGAGTGAAAAACTGACATTATATTCAAAAATGATTTTTAAGAAGAACTGGATATTTGGCGAAACATTTTCCGATGTTTCAGATCATAAAAGTCTTCAGATATTTATTTTTATTGAGTTTTTGCAACAACTTATGAAAAACTGGTTCATAATCTCCGATATAAACTGTATTTAACGAAACAAGTTTAATCTGAATCCATGCAAACCATGCAAATCATAAAAGAAGATATTCGACGCTTTTTTAAAAGTCGAAACCGATAGTAACCGAACCATTACTTAACATTAAACCCTTTTCGGCGTTTTTTCGTCTCACATTCACCTCCGATATAAACATTATATTTTTAAAACCGAATACTTTTAGGGTATATCCAATCGGTACGTTAGATAACTTAGTATGAGTTACACAGCGTGGGTATCGCTTAGAAAATTGTTCATGCTAAAAATGCTAAACACAATCTTTAAAATGTGATAATAAGGATAATTATTTCGATATAATTGTCGGCTTTTTCACAACAGGCGAAGACAGTCCTTACTCTTTGGATGGGTTTGAAACTAAGGCCTCATAAACGGCACTAAAATAGAAGTGGATTTCGGGCGTAACTCAGCTCTATTGGTGTGAACGCTATGAATAGCTATGAATAGGAAAAGTATTAATTCACACGACTTTTGAATGTGTTTTTTCAGAGTTAACCGAATATTTAAAAACTCATTTGAAAGACAATAAACAAAAACAATGAATGAGATCTTCAGATCTTATTTTCCATACCAATGAGAAGTGACTCTTAGTCTCAGAAGACATAAGACATCAATAATTTTCATTACTTTTATTATTATTGTTATTATTATGTGTTCTTTGAGATGAACTGCAAGAAGTATTTGCACTCCAAGTGAACCACTGTTTCGCTCAGATTTATGAATAGATAAGGAAGAGCTCAGAATACAGCAGACATTATCTGAATTTCAAATGAGTGGCAAATATTTTATAACTGAGCAAAAAATGTACTAAAAATGTATTCCGGGAGAAATTATTGAGTGAAGAAAACATCCGAAACATTTAATAACTGTCGATATCTAAGACATAAAAATCGATACGAATTTAGATATCGAGAGCTTTTTAAATGACTTTATTCCTCTCAAATTATTAATAAATTTCCCGAAAATTTTCTTCACATTATTTATGCGTTTTTCGATTAAAAGACTTTCCTCGCAGGTCTAGCCTCGACTGGCGGCCATCCAAAAGGCCTGTCCTAATGGATGTCCTCGAGTGATATCCTGAACGAGTGAACTCTCGCACAAAGAATATACAAAATTATTCAAATCTCTCTCTTTTTTCTATGCATTCAAAGCAAAAAAATAAAAGTCTTATAACTCTTTGAGATCGGAATCATTGCGTTTATAAATAATATTTAGTCAGAAGAGAGACTCAAAAAGAGACTCAAATAAAATAATCACAAAATTAGATACAATTTATTCAGACTTATATACAATTGAAAGAAAAGGTCTCAAAATCATCGCAACATTTAATTCAATGCTATTCTTGTAATCCAAGAAAAAAACTCAACCAAAAAAAGATCAGACCTCAGCACAGGATTGAGTTGTATTTCAATTGTTATGAAAATATTGACCACAAATATATTCAGTTGAATAGAAATTATAATAAATTTGTTTAATAATAATATAGAATTTGAATCTTTGAAAAAAATAAAATACCTTTCGATTGTATTCTCAGATATAATACAAATCAGTTTCAATTGTTCGCTAAGTTTTTGAAGTCATTAATAATAGAGCACTGAATGGAAGGACTCAATGAAAGAGCTCTCATTTGAATAATGATAAACAGTATAAGTTTAGTGATAAAAATGAATTGAATTATAATTGAGCGCAGGATATCAGGGTATACCCCATTTTATGCTGGTCTTAAGAGGATCAAATTTGATCTTGATCATCTCAAGTATTCAATTTAGGTTTTATGTCAGCCTTTTCTCTCTTGGAATGCCTCAACCATTTGGAAATTTGAATAAAAATAGCTATAAATTCAATATCAGATCAAATGTATTGTATTTCGATAATAAAAATCCGAGAAAAAGATTAATATATTTTATAAATGAGTCGAGTGTTCAGTCATCCATACATTGAAGACAAACCGCGAGATAAGAATCAGAACCGAAAAAAAATGTGAATTTATTTGTCGGAAAAATATTGACGAAAAACAACACTTCCTTACAGTTCCTGAAACTATTGATTCGTCTCCCCTTTTAGTGAAGATGATTCTGAGCCAATGTACCTGTGCTTGTGAGCGGAATACTGAGCGGACAGATAGCAATTAGATACTTAGTAGCAGCAAATTCCAAGATTATCTTGGTGATTTTAGTAACCAATATTACGCATACATTATTCGGAACAGCACAGGTGTGTGTTCAACAGTTGCGAAGGCTTTCCATCTGTCGCCGATATGTTTAGTTAAAAGGTTCAGGTTAACGGTTAACCCATAACAGAATTGGAGATACAGTTTTGAATGGCTGTGCCCTTTGCATAACCGGATCGACGACTTTTACATTTAAGTGCATTTCAAATACAAAGAGAAACGAAGAGATCGATTACAGTCTTATTAGACAATCAAAAGTAATTGAATTATTCAATAGAGAAAAGACCCGACAGATAATGGGCCCCGAGTTCTGAGAAAATGAAAATATCACTCATACCTTATCCCTATTATTCTGGTCCCGAAAAGAGTCTTAACAAAAGGCCTATTCTTTACATTTAATGAACGAAATGATGAATTCATTGTAATTACCGCTACTGTACTCTGAATTATGTATTACTCCTATTATTCTGAGCCAACAATTTACGGCAGTTTTCACATCAAAAACATTTTCATCACAAAAACAGTTAAATGATCTTTAGTTATGTCTACACTTGTTATGTCTGCCCACAAGAAGTCATTTCTAATTTTAATTAGATTTTCCGTTAATTGAATGAAATCCTCTTCAGTTAACATTACAATCAGTGGTGGGCAAGGGTTGGCATCGAAAGCACAGCCCAAGAGTAGTCTTCACTGTTAATAATCCATTAATTCAAAGCAAAGGTTAAATTGATTGCTAATTGCGGTGATATCTCTTGAGCAATGGGATGGTCGCCTGACAGATTGGTCTTGCACATCATCAACAAACATGATTAAAGAGGATATCAAAAGTAAAGCCTGTGCTCTCCTAATCAATTAGGGGAAAATCATTTTTTCCTACTCGACGTTCTCCAGTGATTTAATCACGAAAATACTAATTTAATAGGCTTTACACCAATTAACGGTACATTTCATTCAATTTCCTGGAATATCTTATTTTTATAATAATTAAGAAAAGTCTCCCCTCTTATGAGCATTTCCTCAAAGTATTGAATTCCGTGAAAATGTTATGCAGTTTATGAAAGTTTGAGAGAAAAAAAAATAAATCGTTTTTATAGAAACTGATCATAAGTTTTGAGTTTAAATAACTTTCAGATTCTGTTAGTTATTAAAACTCGTTAATACAGAAGTGAAAGACTGATAACAAAAATATTTCACTAATTAAAGAAAATTGGAGACTCTTTCGCTCTCTCCCCCTCTCTTTATACCCTTCCCTCTCAAATAAAAAATTAAATCCAATTATAAAATGACTTAAAATATGAAATTATAATCATTAAAAACATGTATTTAAGGCTCGCATTAGTCAGGAATCATCGTAATTGCGATGAAAGGTATATGTTTGGCGACAAATAGGAATTCGCGAGGGGTTAATAGCTGACCAAATTCCAGCACAATTTAGAGAAAAATTCAATTAAAGGGGTTTGGGTTCAAACGAAACTCATTTTTCTAAGAATTTCATTGAATATTGAGTTTATATTTCGCAACAATTTCTCTGCGAATAAGAGAAACACAATTAAAGTGAAAGAAAGCCTCGAAATAACACAAAACATCCCTAAAGAGTGAGAAATATATTTTAGCCTCAAATCAAAAATTATATGAATTTATAACAAATATAATGAGAAGCGAATGGAAAACATGTTTTTTCTCACAGCCTTTCGCTGTTATAAAACCAATACTTAATATCATCTAAAAAATTAGGTTAAAGTCAGAAATGGTTTTAATCAAAACCAAGTTTCAATTGAATCGATTGGGAATTTTCAAGAAAAAAAAATCATTCATTATTTGTATGTAAATAATAGAGAAGTTTAAGAATAGATTCGAAATTAGAGTTTTAAAGCCATTAAACCTTATTTTTATATCAAATAAATAGTTTTGAAGCGAATATGAAAAAGCAATAAATCAAAAGACTTTTACAGAGAAATTGTTTTCAAAAATACAGAATCAATTGAATTGAGACTAAAAGTAGAATAATTGGTAATTGTTTTCAAAACACTTCAAATTCCAGACAATTATTATTCAATAAAAGTCTCAAATATTAATATTAATGAAAAAAATTGTTCAAAAATTTCTTCCAAAAATAAAATCTTTTAATAAATGGTTTTGATTTACAATAAATCTATTTATAGTTCATTGACTGGTCTTAGAGTCCATAGACTTGATTATAAAATATTTATTACGAGAGTCGAGCCGCTTATACAAAGAATTATTAGATTTCATATTCAAAGTATGGATTTTAAGTGAATCAAAGTGTAAAATAGGAGGCGGGTCCTCAACACGAGGATCGGTTGCCAACCGAAAAGCACATATAAAGAGCCAGAAAAACGATATTTTAATATAATGAGCGAATTTGAAGCTAATATTTTGAGGCCAAGAGCCTATTTCTGGGAGGCATTTGCTCAGGTGGGCGCGTATGGCATCTCAAGCACAGGAGATGTGCCTCAAAATAACGTGTATTTCAAACACAAATGAAAAGTAATAATAAGTTTTTCTCAGATTTTCTCTAAGTTTTGATTATTGAGAACATAATTGAGAACAACCTCTCGATTGAAGAGAAAATCTGAAATTAATTCACTAAACAAACCGAACGGCCATTCAATTAGACAAATGATTTCTTTTGGTTTGGATTTTTAGTTCACTTATTCATCTGATTATCAATTAATTACTGGTTTTCTGTTGAATGAGTTTTTCACGAAATTCTGGTCACAATCGGAGTAATAAAAAGTAGTCTTTCCTTTGATTTTAATCTCGAATTAATTCATTTGATTATTATTTTCTATTTTCGCTTTGAATTCGTTATTAATTTCTTGTATTTTTGTTCCCAAAAAACAACACAAATATTGTTATTATTATTATATAAGTATCTATAACTGTGTGTAATATATGTAAGCATTCATTTAATTCAATTATAAATTGCTCTGAAAACCAATACTCGTAATAACAGTTATCACTACTTATGTAAAGACATTTATAATTTCAATTTAGAGATAAAATGATACCAAAAATAAGACGAAAAATAATATTATTATTAATAATAAACTAAAATTTGAAAAAAAAGTGTTCATTGAATTCGGTTTACTATTGGGACTCTTAATTGTTTTTTCTCGTTCTGTGAATTAATTTCTGGGCTAATAATCAGCGCCCGGAGCCGTCCAAGAGCTCACTCATTACCAGATAAAAGAGAGAATAAATGAGAATTACATTCAATCAGAAGTTTAATAAACTTTTTCTTTATGTATAACGAGAACCAGATTTATATTATAAAAGGCATTACATTAGAAGCGATTTAATTGAAGACTGAGTTTTTCGAGACCAGAGCTAATGAAAACAATTTTCAGCTCTAAATTTGAAAATCAATTAAATCAATAAAAGAGGAAAAAAATCTTTGCTCGGGTTTAGATCTAATCGCTCAGTCATTGCAATTAAAGTTGAATTTTTAATTTGTAAACTAATTTATATGAGAAGAAGAGAAATAAAATGCTCTTTCAAATCAATTAAGCGGAGAAGACTTACCGGAATGTGAAGTAAGTCGAAGAGCGAGTGCTTCGCAGCGCCTTTCCGTAGACGACAGATCACTACAAACTCGTCCTCTTTTTGCTGTTTGTCTTCCAGTAAACTGAAGTGTAATTCAAAAACAAATTAATATTTGTTTATCACAATTAGTGTCAGAGAAAAAGCACTCTGTTTTCAGTTTCGTAAGCAAACCATGATTGGCATGAATTGCATGTTCCTAATTCTGGGCGCTATTTAGCTTAATTGGGATAATCAAGAGCCAGAGCTCTCCTAATCCAATTTGATCCGAATCTAATTTTAGGATAATTTCCGCTGAATTATGATTAAATTAACCAATTTTTGCTGTAATAGTGATTATGTGAAAATTAATATAATTGGGCTAAATTGAGCTAGTTACAATTTTGTTACACATTTAGCTACAGAATTAGTCCTAACACTTCGGATCAATTTGGGCGAACTTAATGAACCTGTTCTAATTATTGAGCCCTGATTTATGCCAATTTTACCCTGCCATCTACTAGTAGCAGGGTGAAATTTGTCTTGAGAGGACCTACCTTAAAATGAGTGGAAACGTTGCCAAATAGTCTTCGTATTGGTTCCAGAATTGCTTTGAAAAAATCGGACCTAAATTTGTAGACAAAATTAGATTAAATTTCAATCAAATGCCAACAAATTGTATGTTATTATCATAGCATTGAAAACCCAAAGATTACACGTCTTTAAGACATTGTCTGAGTTATAGAGAGGCTGTGCTCAGCAGTTATGTAATCTCATTGATAGGAAAACCTATTTTAGTACAGAAGTGGATAAATAAATAAACAGAAAATAAATGCCGAATATATGCCATTAGTGTCAGGAAAACCATATTTTGTTTTATTATTTATCTTTTGCCTGAATTTATCAATCATTTGACGTCAGTTTTTCATCGGAATAGCGTTAAAATTCATCGCACAGACACTGACCTCGAACTTCAAACACTAGTATTTTGAGGATCAGCTCTCTGTATGTCAGACCCATTCACTTAGTTTTTACTCAAAAGATCTCTCCCCGTCCTGTCATCAGATTTGGCCCGAATTTCAATCAAAAAATATCGCATAATATCTTTCGCTCAGAATATAACTAATCATAAAAGAAGTGATCGTAAAATAGCTGCTAATTAGAGACCAGTGTTTGGTGGTGTTCCCCCACAACCACCGGTCTAACTAACGGTGACAAATATAAGGTCTCCTTTTGATTGTATGACCCAGATCGGAAATGGCAACTCGTGTGAAACGCTATGATGGCCAGAGGGGTGGTCCTCCTGTAACACTAGTACACTATTATCACTATGAAAATGTCGTGAAATCGCCAGAAATAGCCCCGAAGTTAAACCAATTAAATGTCAATACTTTTCTGTTAATTGACATATTGCCAGAGCATCCAATTCTTGCTCAGAGTAATCATGAAAATCTTGGCTATTTTTTTCTCTTAGTTATACCTCATTATGATTGAGAGGTGGCACCCATTCTCCCGGTTAAGAAAGGCTCGCAATTATTGATCACTAAAACTAAAGGTTTTCATATTTTTTGAAACAAATTTCTATTGAAATTAGTTTTCAAAATTAGAACATTAAAAACATCAAAAACATTTTGAGCACATTCGAGCACAGCATATAAGCATGATCGTTTTTGTGATCGTTTTGCGATCGTTTTGTGATCGTTTCCAATCAATTTCTTGTTTGAATCCAATTTAAGCCGATTTTACGATACGTCTAACAAAATATTGAAGAATCGAAAAGAAAAAGATTTCTTTAAAAAAACAATTATCGGCAATAAATTTGGCTGAAAGACGGGCTGCACAGGTATGCCAGGAGTGCACTCTCGACACACAATCAATGCACAAATCAATCAAAACATTTTCAATTAAATAACGGGGTTTATAGACATCACTTCAAATATAGTATAATAGATCGGCGTTCGAGTTATGCCGCTTTAAAAAAAGGGTTAACACTATTATTGCACTCAATGTTAGGCTAAAAATCAAATTCTCAGTCAATAATTGTTTGAATAATAGCCAAGAGTGGGCCAACACAGGCTAATAACCAGATGAAACAAACGAACAGATTTTCAATTAAAATCATAATTATAGATCATTTAAGACTTAAAACTGGTCTAAACATCGCTGAATATCCGAACAAATTTGGAATTTCCTATTTTTATTGGTAAAGTGCAATTTGGGACTGTGCTGTGCAAGGTCAAACACTAATATTTACAGCCAAACTAAATCAATAAACTATTAACATCTATTTTTTAATAGTCCATTACAACAATTATGGCAATTCACCCAATTGTCGAAATGCTATCAAACGCTGGGCTATTGGGACACCCCTTATGGACATCTCTGGCAATAATAATAAAAATTTGAATCCAAGTGAATGGAAATCAATGTCTGGCCGTAAGAAAGGTTAGAATAATAACACAAAACTATATATATTTTGTGTCCTATTTTCTAAAATAGTTTTATTTTTCAACCGAAAGGTTTTGATTGAATTTTTTTCAGAGAGATTCGAGACGTCAGTCTTTTTATAATTATAGACACTTAAGAACAGCATAACATACCTGTGCTTTTCTGATAGTAGTTATATAATAATAATTATTAAATATTATGTTTCTGATAGTCTGTTGTGTATTGGAGTCCAATGAAAACTAGTGCTCAGAATCTCACGATTGAAATGCAATTCTCTGTCTTTTGGCGAACCTTTTTTTGCAGACGTTTTTAATTCAATACACGATTGAGAAGAAAAAACGAAAAACTTCTTTCAAACTTTAAATTGGAGCTAAAAATATGCCGAAAAACAACAGCGAATAATCAGACGAATGCTTTTGTGCTCGAAATTAATGAATAATTATGTCTTAGGTTTCCATGAATTCCGAGAAAAAACAATCCAAATCGGAATCGCCGGCAATTTTCAAGCACAGGTAAGTCACACAAGAGTTTTGCACAAATTTTGTTGAGTTTTTGTCCGGAATTGTTGTTTGGATTTTCAAACAAACAGTTAAGAGTCAGTCAATAGTCAGTCAAAAGTCAAAACAAATTTCAAATATTCACAGAAATTGTCGAAATATCAAAGTTATGGTCAGATGTCCGACAATTCGCACAACTTTTTGTGATAAAAGAGTCAAATATCCGAAAGAGTAAAGTATAGCAAAAATGGCAAAAATTGGCAAAAAGTCAGCAATATTTGCAAAACATACTAGTTTTTGAGGACAGCACAAACACTGTTATAAGTCAGGCACACACTTCTTATAACTAAAAAATCAATTTGTATTTTGATTATTAATAAAACACAACGAATGCTGAGTACAGGTTATGCTAACACACGATATGTGTCTGCGATTAGAAACAACTAAAAACTGAGCAAAACTCGCTCCGGACCGCTGTGTGAGCGCTCAGGAGTATTGAGAGTTTGGGCCTCCAAATGGGTCACAAAACCAGTTCAAACGCATATAATATTACACTACTCCTAACGGAGCACTACTACTGCTATCAGAAAAAACTATTTAACTTTAGTCCAAATTTTGGTTCAATTCAGTCAAACACTCAAATGAATTACAATTTTAACCGAATCTCATATAACTTGTGTTTGAAGTGCCTCTCATTAGCCCTCATTGTGTCCTCTGTCTTAATAACCCGTTCAGAATAAGACAAACCAAGACATAGACAACATTTGTGTGCTGAGCAAAATTTCATCTTGATCATCTTGCTCTTCCCAAAACAACATTTTTCAAATATATGTAATATTTATGCGAAAAAGAGTGAAAATATTCAAAATTAAAAACTTTTTTAATGAATATTCCGTTTTAATTATACAGACTTTTCATTGCTATGAAAATTATCATGATTAAATCCAGGAAAATAAAAACAAACATCCAATTAAAAATCAAGCAAATTGAGTACG
>JAQIXD010000531.1:0-25109 GCA_034699985.1 Minunthozetes semirufus
GTTGGAATAGTGGTAGGTTCGTGTGTAGTAGTGGTTGGCTTAGAAGTAGTGGTCGTAGTTGTGGTAGTAGTGGTAGTGGTTGTTGAAGTAGTTGTTGTTGTGGTAGTAGTTGTTATGGTAGTAGTCGGCGGTTCAGTTGTATGAGTGGTATGAATAGTTGGTGCGTGAGTTGGGAGTGGCGTAACCACAACTGGAGGAGCGATAGGTCCCATCAATGTTGGTGGATGATGTCCATGGTTAACTACTGGAGGTCCATGGTGGTTCATTATTGTATGAGGTACTGGAATAGAATGTCCAGGATGATTTTGGACAGGATGTGGGACAGGATGATGTTGCCCTGGATGGTGCTGTTGTGGATGTACTGGAGCATTATGACCTGGTACTAAGTGCGGCACTTCCTGTCTTGGTTGCATATTGTTGTTCACAATCATTCCTGATGAAAAATGTCAATTGTTAAAATACTCTTGCAAATGATAACTGAAAATTTACCATGATGAGGATAAGCGGGCGGCACTGATCCTGGCGGAACCGCCCCTCTAAATGCGTTGATTGCGGCAGACACAGGTACCAGGGGATTAGATGTCCTTGCTTCTTGTTGGACGGGGAGGTTGCCTTTAGTTAGTGATTTAACATTGATTATCTCGCCTAGTTAAGTTAAACAATTATGGCAATATTGAAAAATTGATCGTTCTCACAAATTGTCAAGGTGAAGATCAGTAATTTGAGCGTCATGGTCAATCTGATTTAACCAAGATTAAATTACTAGATGACAATGCCTTTAATGCACAGGTTTTTCAAAATCAATAATTATTACGAATTTTAATTAAAGTCATCTGATTTGTCATCTGATACTTCTTGAACTTTTCTCCCCTCAAAAATACCAGGAGCATTGACAAGGCTTAATTTATTGAATTTTAATTCGATTATAATTATCTAGTAAGTTTTATTTGTTCTAGATAAATTAACATTTTTAACATGATCATTTTGAACCAAAGTAATAATAGTTTAATAAATATATAAAAATAATTTTATCTTGCTATTTTTGGAATAATTATCATGATAAATTTTCCGAAAATTGATCTTGGAATTTGTTATTTCGTCTACCTAATCTTGGCCTCTCTAACCTTGCTAATTTAGGCCTTTCGAATTTGTGTAGTTTTGGTCTTTCTATTCTTGTTTTTTCCATTCTTGGTGTTTCCAAAATTGATTTTTCAAATCCTGGCATTTCTAATCTTGGTTTTTCTAGCCTGTGCCTCTCTATCAAGGGCAAACACTGATCTCGCTTGTTTTTAGAATGAGACTTGATCATTATATTGAACAATAATGGTGCTTTAGCAATTATAATTGGCTTGCTCCTTTCCTGTGATTTTTGGCAAGGTAGTTTCAATTTATCAAAGGTTAGCTTATTTTCTAATTTAGCACGATCAAATTTGAGGCTATTTTTTGTTCCTGCTGAATTTTTACTCCGAGCAAAGAATGTGGACGATTTTATTTTTGTTCTTGTTGATGACAAGCTGGCGCTGCCCATGTTGTCCATTGCGATGCTCGTGGCACTACTGTCCGAGCCATTTGACTGGGTGAAACTAGTTGTTGACGAATAGGCTGTGCCGGCTGATGCTGAGCTGGTACTGTTAGCACCTGTACCGCTGGTCGATAAACTGGAATTGGTTGAACCAAAACTGAACTTGCTACAACAGTTTTTACCATGACAACTTTGATTTGTCTTATTCTGTGCCCATTTACACTCATATTTCTGATTATCACCTTGATCAATTAATTTTGAAAGCTTTTACCCAGGGTAGGCATGTCTTAAAACAACAAAAAATAATAGCATTCAATCAGCAGAATATCACCAAGATGGTTTATCAATTAATCGGCCTTACCAAAAAAAAATTATCCTGATTAATTCGATTGAAATAGATGTGAGCAAGGTGAATTTTTACATCAAATTTTTATTGATAAAATAACTAATTATTCAGCAGGGTTACAAAAGTATTAATTATAATTTTTTTTAAAAAAAGAAACGATCTTGGTCGCATTTAAACAAATCCACTGTTGCAGAATAATCTTGGTTATTTATTGACCTACCTACCCTGGGGGCCAGCGAATGGTGGAATATTTGCTCCTTTTAGGTGGTGGTGATCGTGTCCATGACCATGGCTATGTCCGTGCCCATGAGGATGGCCACCATGGGATGATCTTGCATGGCCTGCTTCTGCATGGCCTGCTTCTACTGGATGGGCTGGTCCTGGATGCGCAACTGGGTGCGGATGTGAGCCTGGTAACGAATTGGCCGGGGGCTGGGCAACTGAGCCGTATGGTGCGTGAGAGTGGGAAACATGGGGGACAATTGGCATTGCTCCTGATCCAGTGATCAAAGTAAGATTGGTGGGCACCTGGAACGTGATATTCTGCCTGATCAATTCCCCGCCAGGACCAAGCACAATTGCAGTCAGCGTGATATTGATTGTGGGGGCGTAACCGCTGTGAGAGTCAGAGGATATGTTGGACGGTATGGAAACCGTGATATTCTCGGCCACACCAGAAGCCACGCCTACATTCGCCACTGAAATGTTGAGGGCGGGTGCGGATCCGCGCGCAGGATCAGATGTGTTCGTCGGAATTGAGATGGTGATATTCTGTTTGGCGCCAGCACCGTCGGGGGCGTGGTTTGCCACAGTAATGTTAATAGAAGGTGCTTGAACACCAAGCTCTCGGTTAGACGAGACATTGGTCGGCACCGATATCTTGACATCCGGTAAAGAAGCGGTGATGGGGTTGGATGTGTTGTGCCCTATGGTAATGTTTATCGAAGGGGAGGGCTGGTTCGCCTGTGCTGTTATATTAGCTGGAACATTTATCTTGATATCGGGAACAGAGGCCATCGCGGGCGTAGAGGTGTTCGAGGAAATTGTGATGTTTATAGAGGGCGCTGGCGCTCCCTTTTCGGTGGATGTGTTCATTGGGACAGATATGTGGACTTCGGGTGCTTTGTTTCCTTGTGGGTCAGTATGGTTGGCCGCTATCGTAATGTTTAGAGCCTGTGCCGGACCCGGCTTTTGCTCGCTAACATTGGTCGGCACTGATATTGAAACCCCCGGTGAGTGGCTGTGGGTGTGGTTGGTGGCGATGGTGATATTGATTGCATCAGATCCGGGTCCAGTTGTGTTTGCGGGAACCGATAGATGGATTTCGGGGGTCGAAGCGCCGCCCGGTTTGGTGTTGTTGGAGGCTATGGTTATATTTATTGATTGGGGCGCAGCTCCCGGTTGTGAGGATGTGTTGGTCGGAACCGATATCACCACTTCTGGGATCTGTTTGGAGGCCGGAAGCGAGTGGTTTGAGGCGATTGTGATGTTGATAGAGGGCGACACATGACCCGGTGCTGAGGACGTGTTCGTGGGCACAGATATCGTCACCTCTGGGACAGGCGGGTGCGAGTGGTTGTGCTTTGGATTGTGCTCAGGAATAATAGTTATGTTTATAGCTTGTTGTGGTTGTGCGGGCGCTCCGGGAACGGCTGTTATGTTTGTCGGGACTGAGATCTTTACCTCTGGCGCCGGAGGGACGCCCTGTTGTGAGCTGTTTGTTCCCACAGTGATGTTGATAGTGGGATGATGACCATGGGTTACACCCGATGTGTTGGTCGGAATTGTGAGGATGACAGAGGGCACGGCAGCTGTTAGGGGGTCGGTATGGTTGGCCCCAACTGTGATGTTGATAGTCGGTGCGGGTTTCCCGGGATTATGGCTGATGTTCTGCGGGATCACGATCTGGACGTCCGGTATGTGGGAAGAGGTGGGCATCGAGTTGTTTGCGCCAATACTGATGTTTATGGGCGGCGCCGGCACTCCTGGCACGTGATGAGGGGTAGGGATTGACATTTTTAGGTCAGCCACGTCTTTATGCTCGGGACGGGTTATGACAACTTCTGGTTGGTTAAGGCTATCGGTATGGCTCGTGTCTATGGTCAGGCCGGGTATGGGTCCGCTGGTCTGTATAGCGGGGGAGGGGTGGTCCGTGAACACAGTCACGTTGATAGCAGAGGCCAATTGACTGCTCGACCTAACTATGTTCAAGTCATGCGGTATAATCAGGTGAATGTCTGGCTCCTCCTCATGCACGTGAGGACCAAGAGCGCTGGCTCTGTGGGTAATACTTATGTTAACGTGGGGCGACCTGTCGCCGGAGCCCTCGTGGGACGTGATCTTGATCAGCGGCTGGTTCGGGTTGGTGGCGTCGCCCACCTTGGCTATATTAAATTTATCAAGATTAATTTCAATTTGTTCCTGATATTACTTACTTATTTGATTGTGGCCATGTTTATGACCTTGGTGTCCTGATTCGGCCTTGGTTGGTGGAATTATTTCCGGGATGTTGTTCAGCATTGCGGCAGAAACTCCACCTTGGCGAATTCCCGTGGGAATGGCAATGGGCTGTTGTATGGCATTCTGGGAATTATCGGGGTGAGCTGGCACAGCTTGTGGTTGTTGCTGAGCATTTCCTCCCAGCTGGGTGTGGACGGGTGAACCTGGGTGCACCATTTGTGGCTGTGGCGCTTGTGGTTGAACCATTTGTGGGACCGGTTGGGGGTGGGCTTGTGGTATATGGTGTGGGTGTATGGATGAAGCGGGCACTTGAATTGTTACTGGTTTAAGGTCTATCACATTTGGATGATGAAGCGCTGTTGGAACAGCATGTCCAGAGTGTGCGTGTCCTGCACCTGGTGCAGTGTTAATACCACCTAACGAATTCAGTCCCGTAGGGAGAGCTCCTTGGCTATTTCCTGGTAAACCTGAAGCTCCGCCTTGAGCTCCAGCTCCGCCTGTCAGTGTTGTAGTGGCAGCACCATGGCCATGACCGTGTCCATGTGGATGTGCCGCCGAAGCTCCTGCTGCCCCTTGTGCTCCTGTTCCAGCTCCTCCTAATGTTGTTGCAGCAGAGCCATGGCCGTGCCCTGGCAAATTTGCGCCTGAGCTTGTTCCAGATCCTGCTCCTCCTGATTGTCCGGCATTTAATGTCGAGGTCCCAGCACCAGAACTATGTGAAACTGTTGCTGAAGCACCTGGACCATTCAGTGATGTTGTCCCATGGGAATGGGCGGCTGTAGCGTCTGCTGCACCGCCTGTCAATGTTGTGGCAGCAGAACCATGTCCATGACCATGTGCGGCGGTAGCACCAGCTCCTGCTGCTCCTCCTGATGCTGAGCCACTCAAAGTATTAGGTGCGGAACCTTGGCTATTCCCAGCTGAGTTTGCGGCTGAGGCTCCTGGTCCAGCACCTGATATTGTTAGAGCAAAGGAACTTGGTAAAAATTTCCTGACCCTGAACTATGTGATGCAGGCACTGAAGCCTGACTATTACCTTGTGCACCTGAAGCTCCTCCTGCTCCTGTACCGCTCAGTGATGTTGCGCTAGAACCATGACCTTGGCCATGACCATGTCCTGGTAAATTTGAGGCAGCACTTGCTGTATGTGTGGCATAAGGAAGAGCCGATCCATTTAACAGGCTAATTTCATTGAATATCAAGCCTATCAAAGTGAACAAGGTGAAAATTCAAAGTATCTAGAACAAATTCAAGACTTACATGATAACAAAACCAAGACATTTCCAATGAGTTTCATTTCAAGATGAATAAACTGTCACAATTAGTGTTAAAATTAAGATATAATCAGAAGCTCAGTCCTGGTTCAGTCTGTGTAAGCAAAATGTCGGCCCTAAACGACCAGATTTTCTGAGAACACGATTAAAAGTGACGTGAATTTCGACGAAAACTTAAAAAGAGTATTGAATTTCACGAAAAACTTAATTTACTTTTCATTGATTTTTGGTTTTCATTCACTAAAACCGTATTTGATATCCAATTAATGAATGAGTAATGATTTACCCCTCCTTTCCATTATTGCAAAAAATCAAATAATATTCAAGATGATTTTCCCCTGAATCTAGAATTTACATGATCAGATTTAATTTGAACTAGGTCTTATTTTTAAAAAGACAAATAAGTTTTAATGACGTTTTGAATGTAACAGACTTTTTGATCAATCATTTTAAGAATCGGAATAAAAAGCTGAAGAATTCGCTATAATTTTAGTCCAAACAAATACAACGTAACTAAAAATAGTGAGTTTAAGTGAATAGCTTTAAACTGTAATTTTGTCCAAGAAATAGTTTCAGTTACCCTGGATAAATTTCAAATAGAAACCTTGGGCTAGATACAATCCGAAGTTATTTAAGAAAATAATTTTATTCAATAAATAACTTAAAACATTGAAATAAAGATCAAAATTATATCTTGTATTTTTGGGGGCAAAGAGTCTTACAATAGAATTATCGAGTAATTAAATAATTGATTATTAAATGACAAGATTATAATCAATGAAAACTCAGATTCAAATATGTTTTTTAAGACTCAATTAGTGAATGAAATTTAATCCGAAAATAAATTGGTCTTTAATTAAACGAAATTTTATTACATTAGTTGAGGGATGGGCTAAACATTTAAAAATAAATTATATTTGATAGATTAAATTTTAGAAATATGCTGGTCCATTTCTCTGTTAATGATGACCATGACCATGGGCGTGTCCGTGACCACCGTGTCCATGCCCTGCGCCTAATGTAGTCGCTCCACCAGCGCCCAATCCAGCGCCAGCACCAGCGGCAGCAAGATCAGCTGCTGAGGCTCCTAGCAAAGTAGCTCCCCCTCCAGCGCCACCGCCGTGACCGTGTGCGGCTCCATGGCCGTGACCACCGTGTCCATGACCACCATGTCCATGCCCTGCGCCTAATGTAGTCGCTCCGCTGCCGGCACCTGCACCTGCACCGGCTCCTGCTCCGCCAGCAGCAGCAAGATCAGCTGCCGAATTTCCTGCTCCCAGTAAAGTAGCCCCACCTCCAGCTCCACCGCCATGACCGTGAGCGGCTCCGTGGCCGTGACCACCATGTCCATGCCCTGCGCCTAATGTTGTCGCTCCGCTGCCTGCACCTGCACCTGCCCCCGCTCCTGCTCCGCCAGCAGCAGCAAGGTCACCTGCTGAGCCTCCCGCTCCGAGTGTAGTTGCTCCACTTCCAGCACCACCACCATGACCATGTGCTGCTCCGTGGCCATAACCGCCATGACCATATCCTTGCCCTGCGCCTAATGTAGTCGCTCCACTGGCTCCACCCATTCCATAATTATGTGCTGACAAGTGTGTAGGGTGACCCTGTGCAATTAATTGCTGTACGGCCGAGACCGGCAGATAAATTGTTACGGGTATCAGATCGAGGCTATATGACTGAGGAGCACCACTCAGGGTGTTTACACCAGAGCCTGCGCCATATGTTGTAGCACCAGAACCTGTGCCGCTACCAGCTCCAGCCCCAGCACCATATCCTGCTCCACCACCATATCCTGCTCCGCCACTCAGTAATGTCGCCCCACTGCCAGCTCCAGCGGCACCACCTGCTCCGGCGCCTAATAATGTTGCTCCACTACCTGCCCCGGCACCACCTCCATAACCAGCTCCAGCGGCTGCACCAGCTCCTGCGGCTCCTCCTGCTCCTCCTGCTCCGGCACTTAATAATGTTGCCCCACCTCCATGACCAGCTCCGGCACCCGCTCCGGCAGCAGCACCAGCTCCGGCGGCACCACCTCCTGCTCCGGCAGCTAGCAATGTTGCCCCACCTCCATGACCAGCTCCAGCTCCTGCCCCAGCAGCAGCTCCGGCACCGGCGGCGCCACCTCCTGCTCCGGCAGCTAATAAGGTTGCTCCACCTCCATGACCAGCTCCAGCTCCTGCCCCAGCGGCAGCTCCAGCAGCGCCTCCTCCTGCTCCTGCAGCTAATAATGTTGCTCCACCTCCATGACCAGCTCCAGCACCTGCACCAGCAGCAGCTCCGGCACCGGCGGCGCCACCTCCAGCTCCTGCAGCTAATAATGTTGCTCCACCCCCATGACCAGCTCCGGCACCTGCACCAGCAGCAGCTCCGGCACCAGCGGCACCTCCTCCTGCTCCGGCGGCTAGTAATGTTGCACCACCCCCATGACCAGCTCCGGCACCAGCACCAGCCGCAGCACCAGCTCCGGCGGCACCCCCTCCTGCTCCAGCAGCTAATAAGGTTGCACCTGCTCCTGCACCAGCCCCACCTCCTGCACCTGCTCCAGCAGCAGCACCAGCGCCAGCGGCGCCTCCTCCAAGTGCTGCTCCATTTAGTTGACTAAGTTGGTTCAATACTAAACCTATCAATTATTAAAACGAGTAAATAAGCAAGATCAAATAATGAAAGAACAAAATGAAGTATTTACATGAAAGTAAAACGAGCACATCTCCGAAGATCTTCATTTCAAAGGCGATATGTTTCACAATTGGTGTTCAAATTGATTTATAAGTCGCAGCACAGTCTTAGGCGAAGAAATTGTTAACTCAAAGGACTACTCACTCTAAGAACAGGACTTCAAATGACCTGACTTTCAGTGAATTTGAAAATAGTTTCGAATTAAATGAAAATTTAATTTACTTTTCATCTGATTTTCAATTACTTTAAAACCGTATTTGATATCCTTTTTCGGAAAATTCCGGTTATTTCTTGAATTAATCATTAGTTTGGCATATCTTTAATTAATTTTACTTGATCATTCCATGAATTTTCTTATTCTGCTCTCAAATGAATTGTTTTTAGGCTTATCAGTGTGAAATGAGCTTACTTATTCTTATTTTATTATAGCTGAATTTCGGGCTTTTTGAGGGGGTTTTGAAAAGTAACGGTCTTTTTGATCAATGATTTTAAGAATTCCATTAAAAACTCAAAGAATTAATTGAAGTTTTAAATCCATTCAAATACATCGTTACTAAGAATAGTGGGTTTGAGTCAAAAGTTTTTGATTTAAGTTTAAATGTTATAAAACTGTAATTTGGACTTAAAACTAGTTTCAATTACCCAGGACATGTTTCAAATAAATATCTTGGCGCAGAAGAAGCCGTAGTTTATTTGAGAAAATAATTTTATTCAATAAAATACATAAAACGATTGAAATACAGATCAAAATCAAATCATATATTTAAAAGTGGGGGCAAATAGTCTTAGAATTGAATTATCGATTAACAAAAATAATTGATTAGCGAATGACGAGATTATTATACATTTGTATCAATGAAAACTCAAATATGTTTTTTCAGGCCTTAATTAGTGAATGAAATCTAATCCGAGAAATAAATTAGTCATTAATTAAACGGCATTTTTATGACACGTTTTGAGCGGAAGGGCTTAAACGGTAGCCGATTTGCTCAGCACTGCGTCGTTATTGAGACCATTTATGTAGAAACCACCCGTTCCTATCCGGTTCTTCGGGTGTCCCACTGGGTATTTGATTGAGAAGATATGCAAATCGAGGGCAACCCTCAGATCCCATGAGGCGTACGTGAAATAACGGCTCAAATCCATCAGAGAGTAGACAAACGCACACAAGAGGGCCGTCTTCGGGTGCAAAAGGGCTACGAATCGGGTATTGGTGGCCAACAGCAGTGGCGTAGTCAGTGAGCTGTCCCAGTAGTCCATAACTCCCTCACAGCAGTTCATCATCTGTTTTGAATGATCAGGAAATTAATGATTAATTAGTTTTCAATAAAAAGATTAATTGATTTTCAGAAAAAGTTAGCGAAGCCTTGAAAACAGGAAAAATCGGATTTAAATCTCTTTACTCAAACTCCTGATCAAAGTATTAGAGGATTAATCATGCGATTAGAGGAAAGGGTCAGTTTATTATTGGCCTTTAATCTTGTTATTATTCCTCATGAGTTTAAATCAATGGAAAGTTCCCGCAATCTATTCTAGACTAGTCTTTTAGTACATAAACATTATACAGGAGTATATCCCAAGAGGTAGGGGTAGTGTTGGAAACGATTCTGAGACAAATAATCTGTTATTTTCCTCAATGGGTTGTCATTGAGACAGACGTATAGGTAGTTATTCTGTGCGAAAAAAAAATCATATGATTTGTGCCAAGAATTTCATCAAAAACAACAAACTCTGAGATAAAAGGGTTATTGCATAAGAAAACTGTAGGCCTGTGCCAAAAGTCATAGGAATTCCTCAATTAAAAGCTGGTAAACACATTGTTTATAGAGTGCTCGAGTAAACAACCCCTAAACAACCTCTCTCTTGTGACAGGAAGGGGGTGGTAATGACATTCAGGCCTATCGTAGAGGACTTACCACTAATTTAATGGTGACTTTAGCGAAGGCGAACCCAAACGTGAAGATAAAGAGTGCGGGACTGACGTGAAAGTAGCCGATAGAGTAGGAAATGATGGCCGAAGCGGTCAGAATAGCCAACGGGACGACCGGCGCCCATATATTGCTGGTCCGGCGCTTGATCTCAACGCCCAGCCTCTCGAGAGGGGTCTTTTGGCCCAAAATCATGTATAGGTTGCGAATAACGGCCACAAATAGCGAGATAATTGTCAACAGAGCAAACACATGGATGAGCTCGAGCCCAGTGTTGAACACCGGGGTCCGCCACACCTTCTGGCCAAAGTAGGCGGTGGCCAAATGGACCATGATCATTGCCCATTGAGCCTCGCTTACGTCTACCCTGAATAGTGATTAATCGGAGAATTTATTCATTAATTTGACTTTACTTCAAATGTCATGAGTTTTTTCAAACCAATTAATTGGTGAGAAATGAGGAAAACCTCGCAATAAATGCTTTAATGAATTCAATGATAAGTTTTTGAATTATTTTAAGAGATTTTTATTTAAAGACATTTTTAGGCGAATTCTATGTAAACATGTTTTGCATATAATTATTGAAATAGATTTCAATTTTTAAGGCCAAGATATTTGAGCCAAAAATTTTAGGAAAACAATGATCTTGGCTATAATTAAACACTGGTAAACAGCCATAAATAATCTGGATTAAAAATAAGCCACCTATCTATTTTAATTCACTATTCTATGCATTATAAACAAGATAGTCTATTACAAACTGTAATTAAATTCCAAGATTCAATTGAGTTTAGGACTTTTTTAGCAAGATAAATTATTGGTCTCTCGACAAAAGATCATTTTTTTCAGACCATAATTCACCAAGATAAGAATTTTACGATAAATTCACTCGAATAATTCAATACACAAATAATGAACTAGGTAATTTGAAAATTTAACTCACTTTCCAAAGACCATTTGGCGGGTCACGTGACACATGTGGTGAGTGGAGAAGAAGGCGACCATTGACGAGATAAAGAGGACAAACAGGAGGACAGGCGTCCGACCCAACTGTCCGGCACAGGAGACGGCAAGCGTGACGAATATGGTGGACACGGCGTCGCACCCGTGGTCGTAGACCTCCTCTATTTGGCTGTTCTGCACTTTATAGCACTGTTTGCCGTCCAACGCGTCCAGAGTCTGGTACAGGAATACGCCGACAGCGCACAGAACGAAAGCCCAGGCGGGGACCTGTCCTCAAACAAAGGCCAGGATTAGACCCGGAGTCGCAAAAAAACTGTGTTTTACTGAAGGCTTACCTCATTTCGAGCGTCCGGCGAATAGTAGAGCACAGTCAGTGATGTGATTATGTTTATCAGGAGTCCGGTCACTGTTATGGCACAGGGGCTGACCCATAGGGGTATGAACTGCGCTAACCAGATCCAGAATCTAAATTGAGCATGATAAAAAATGAATGAGTACCCGAAAAACGGCTTTGAGTGTATGCTTAAAATTGTGATCAGGTTAAATTAATGTATTACACACGAACAGAAGCTGATGCAAACTAAAAAGGGCGGGCCTGGACAGTGGGGGAGCAGGGAGGCCCCCCCTTATTGGCTGAAACCTACTTTTGCAAGAACAAGAGCTCGAGATAAGAGCCGGCGCTGGCATTATATACATAGGGTTCGGATATCAAGTGCTGCATGTGTTGGGGCTTCAGAGCCCAACCGCCCACCACTTGCTTAAGACGCTTATTGTCGTCACACTTATTGATCTCCATTTCCATGGCCTCGACTCTGACCTTCTCTTTGAAGTCGTTGAACTTTTTCTGGGCTAACGCCGCCTTTCCCTTCAGGACCCGTTCCATTTTGTCCAGGTTCATTGTCACCGTGTTCAGGTTGAGGGCCGACTTGTCTTTGCCGTTGCAGTCGTGGGACGGGTGCCGACCGGTACTGCTTTCGTCGATCGGAAACATTTTCGTACCGAAAAATTACCCAAAATTTTTGGTAACTTTTGCGGAAAATTACTGTAAATTACGGCCAAAAAACTTTCCGCTCTTTCGGTTAATTGACTTCGGATTTGGTTTTCGGTAATAAAAATGAAAGACTTTTTTCTCTGAAAGACTTTTCTTAAGAAAAAATATTCACAAAAATAACGGAAAAAATTGATTAACTTTTTGACTGATTTTTTAATTGACTTTCGATTACAACAAAAAAAATTAATAATTAGTTTTGAAAACAATATTTATTTCTTTAAATTAAAATAGGATTCGCATCAAAACAACCAAGAATTGAGTCATTGGTTGGTAGTTTCACTCGAGGATTATCACACCTTTTCTAATGACTTCACAGTTTTTATATGACGGGTAAATCAAAATTTCGTTACAATCAGTCAGAATTTCTCATATGACTGACGTCACAGATGTTTATCAAAACTGTCATCAACTGTATTACTGTATTACACAAAAAACTGTACTTTTACTCAAACTGTACTTTTGATTACTTGATCACAATTTTGAAAATAAACTTGGTGAATCCAGAAAAGGCTTTACTAATGTCCAAGTAATTTTTCGGCACTTTATTCGAGCACAAACTTAACAATAATATCAGATCAATAAAAATACAGTGAATTACTGTTTAGGTTAAATATAACCGAATTCTTGTTAAAACTGTTTAAACAAATTGACTTTTATTAAGAGCTGAAGACAACTATCAGTCCTCGCGAAGAATGGCCTCCTTTTATGTCAGGCTTTCCTCTAATGTATAGATAATTACGGAAAATCACCAAAACGTTTCGCCTCTTATTATAATAGACTCGACTCTTAATAAACCAGAATATGAATGACTAATAAAGACAGTCGTCTGAGAGGAAAGCCTATCGTATGAAAAGAGAGTGAATTGTCTGTAATCACAGTCGAGATTAAGTCTTAGACGTCACCCACTATTGAGATAATTGCGATATTAGGGAACGAATCAAAAACTCTTTGCCTATCAATTGAATGTCTTGTCGGAGGACTGATAGTAAACAACCTATTCTTGCAATTTTCAAGTATATGTAGTGCAGTACAGATACCCATAAAGTATGTCCGTAATTGTGTAGGAGTAGTTTGAATCAAAATAATCTATTTAAGCTATTTTTCCCTTCATTTGTGAGAAAGGGGGACAATAGGGGGTAATGTTTTTATTACGTACTTTATGAATGCTGTTCAGAATAACAATGGTTTAAAATTACGCAAAAATCATAATACAGGTTAAATTAGTTGGTCTATTTAGCAAGATTAATTTTGTTTGACAAGATAAAATATAGACCGTTGGAAAAAATGACTCCACTTAAAAAATTAAATATTCCTGGTCATATATTATGTGATTTATTGAGATTAATTTACAGTTTCTCAGAAATACTATCTTGTTACTTTTAAATTGGAATTCCTGTATTGATTTTTCTAGAATTTGTACTGTGCACTGCTTAAGGTTGTGGGTACTTTTCCATTAAGCCTGTGCTCTATCACATGCAGGAGCGCCTGACTTTTGAATGCGCTTGAAATGTGAACTCGTGTTATGGTGCGCCACTTATTGATCTTTGACCAATTGTGTAACTTTTCATATTAGAAATGTTACCCACAGTGGAAATGTACCCATAATTGCAATTTGAAACACTTATCTTGAACTTTGAAACTTGGCAAAAGTAAAAAAGAATCAGGTTGTGTTTATTTGACACAAATAGCGAGATTATATTACACGCATTCTACTTGTGCTAGTTTGATTAAATATTTTCAAAACATTTTTCATTGCTAGGTTACTTTTCTATTCAGTTTACAAAAATTAAATTAACCTCATTAACTTTGGCTGCAGGAAAGGTGATTGAAAATAATTTTTAAAAAGCTGTAAATAATTCTTTATAACTCAAATAATATATGACCAAGAATATTTTATAATAATTTTGGTTGGAAGCAGACAGGGCCTTTTTTAAATTAAGTTTAGCTAGATTAAAAAATGGCCGCCCAGTAGGTGGAATCGAACCACTCCGACGCTAATCGGCTACAGGTTTGAAGCCTGCACTCCGGACCACCGAGAGTTCAACTGGGCAATTTCCAAACGGTAATCTTGCTTATATACCACTCAATAGCAGGTCTTTTAGTGCGTAACAGTTTGTATTAGAGTTTTTTGAGTAAAATTCACCATGACAATTACTAATTAAAGTTATCATGTGAATTTTGTTTTGAATACAATTTATTGTTTAATATTTTGTGTAAATTAAATGTTTAACCTTGATTTAGAAAATGTTCAAGCTGATTTTTAAAAATAAAAAGTTTATACAAACTGTTTATTTTTTTCAAGTTCATTTTTCTCAAATATTTCATATTCGAATTTTTCCATTAGTGAAGTAAACTTCATCAAGATAATAATTAATTTAATTCTTTCTTGGGCCGACCTCAGATGATAGTTTATTTTCAAAGGCAACAAGATAAATTCTTGAAGTTTATTTTATTCGAACTAGATCAAATAATTTAAACATTATCATTTTCAAATGTGCCACTAAGCATGGCAAGTCTCAAGCAATTTTCTATCAGGAATGTGCTCTTCGAAACACTTGATCAATTTCTTAAAGTTGTCCTCGTTGGCTTTTCTAAATTCATCAAACAAACTGCTCATGTCAGTCCAACAGCCTTCTTGATCCGTGTCATTTTGGTGTTTCTTATGGATGTCCTCTCCTTTCTTAAAGTCATCTGGGAAGTTCTCTTTGAAACAATTATAGAATCCGCTCAATTTTTCCTGCACCGCCTGGTCTTTGCAGCCACCTAGCACACAATTCCGAAAATCAACAAGATAATTTTAAATAATTCATTTGAACTTACTGCAGGCAACCATTTTCACATCTTTCTTGTCCTCATCGGTAAAAATATCGTCACCTAGCACACAATTCAATGAATATACCAATGCAAAAACGGTCAAAATTGTTATCTTGAGCATTTTAAGTGCTTGTTATGTTGATTCCCAAAAAATTGGAACTACTTTTTCAATTAAATCAAAGCCTTTTATATTGTCTTAAATACAGTTTTTATTTGAACTTTTTGTTTACTCATCTGCTTTACTCCTTTTGTGAAATTCTAATTATTCAGACATTTTTTGCACGAATAAAATCATTGAATAAATAGATTAGTTTAATTATCATGTTAGGTTTCGAAATTATTTTATCAATCATTTGAAATTCTCAATTAATTTTCAATTTAATTAAATTAACCATGGAAAATGACAAGGTAAAGGTAAAGGTCAAGCAGGATAAACTCGAATAACATTTTTTAAAAACTGGGCTTTCATTTATTACTGTAATCAGTTCCCACATTTCATTTTATTATTCACCATGATCACTCATCATGTTATTTCCATAATTAAAACCCACTACACATTTATGACGATTTCATATAATCCAGGCCCACATCCTGGATGTATTGCATTCCAAACCCATATAAAAGCAATTCATTATCGCGTAGTTTTCCAAACAAAATAAATGATCTATTAATTTGATAATTCATAGAAAGTTTTCTTGATTAAAATGTGCGATACTTTGCCCGAAGACGATATTTACGATAATGTGTTTTACGAGGAGAAGCCCCCGCCCCCAAAGCCACCAAGGAAGTTTCTCTACGACCAGGCTGACCTAGAAAAAGTTGGGTCTATTGAACATGCCAAGCCTACTAAACCACCAAGAAACACTCCAAATACTAGCGGAAATCACCATGATAATTATGATGTGAGAATATATTTTTAGAATAATTTTAACCTTGCTTATTTATTATAAATTATCTTGATTAATTTAATTTAATTCCACTAGATTGATTTTTCATTTTTAACCTTGAGCATTTCATCAATTGAATTAACACATTTGACAAAAAATCGAGCAAAACTGCCGGAAAAGCGAGTTCCAGGACGACATGGAAGGACCCTGAGCTCAACTGACGATAATTGCACCAAGAAAAAAATGGAAGCCGCTATTGAATATTTGAAAAGAAAAAGGTCGCAATCAATGGTAGAATTTTCAAGAATAAGGAGGACCGCTGTCAAAATTAAGCAAGCTAATAAATAAATCTAAATTTTGCTCATGGTTCTCATTTTATATTGTAATCATAATTTTTATTTAAAAAAACATGAACAGTTTGTAAATTATTGTAATTTTAATAGTTTATTCGAAATTTAGCAAGATGAACAAATAAATTGTACCTCTATCTGCTGTTCAAACAAAATCAAAATTACAATTTTAATTGAATTAATTACTTGGTCATTTAAAGTGATAATTATTCGACTAATTATGTTTTAAAATCTCAATGAAATTCATTTCAGAATGTTCGTGGTGATTCTACTTTTATTCAAATTTTGACTTTTATCAAGGGAGCTCAACTCAACGAGGAAAATACTCTTGTAGACAAAATAGCCCTGTTTTGTTATCACTGGTCATCAAGGGAATAAATGGTAATCTTGGTTTAAATGAGTGCCAGATTGAGACCCAGGACAAACTTATAGAGGGATTGCTTGTTTGTTGGTCAATATCAATTGATTATCAATTAGAGAAAAATGTTATCTTGGTAATTATTTACAGCGAAATTATAAAAGCTCGTCAGTTGACAAGATAACAAACAGAATAAAGTGATCAATTTTTAGCTATTTACATTTATAATGCATTTTTATTCTGGCGCAAAATGACGCAAAACCAGAATTGAAAGAGCTGGTTAAATAAATGTTCAATTTTATATTCAATTGCTTATATAAAGTTAAACATAATTATCAAGCGTAAAAATTAAGTAATTGAATTCGAACTAAAATGTTCAGTGTTAAAATTGTTCTATTTTTGGCCTTGATAACTTTCACCGAGAATGTTATCCTGGAAACTACTACATCTCAACCACAGAAATATTGCGAAAATCACTCATTCCAAAATATGCTAGCCATTGCTATCTGCAGTATAACCTATCTATTCTGATCTATCAAAAAAAGTAAATATCTTGGTCAATTCTAGAAAAGGCGCTCAACTGTTCAAGTTCAACCGCCATCGAATACCGGGAAAAAATAGTGAACTGTTTCGCTGACAAAAGCCAAGATGCAAAACAAGCTATTGAAGAAGCAAACGGACATGATAACCTAAGAGAATGCCTTCGTAATATTCGGGATTCAGCCTGCAAAATATGGCCCGACATCCAGGAGAATCAGACTCATTTCGGTGACTGTCGCAATGAATTCTTCAGAAGTGACATGCTCAAATCATGTTTCCTACAAACAAGAGTTGTCGCACTAAATATTGATATTCTATCAGATATAATTTGCAGTAAAAATATTTATCATGTTACATTTTACAAACACCAAGCTAATTTGTGAAATTTATTTTGAAATTTTATAGTGGACGAATCAAAACATGAATGCGAGTCTACAAAGAATTACAGCACCTCGAGCATTTCTGTATACAGGACTTGTAGCCAAGAGTATAGTTCAGAATTTGAGCCTTTGTTTAAGAATAATTTCATTTCTTCCGAATGTTATCTTAAAGCCAAGGTTTTGTTCGACAAAATAACGAGAGAAAAACAATCTGGGTATAGCCTATCCATGGAACATGATCAATATGGAAAATTCATTGATTGCTTAAATTTAACTATGCAGGAAAAATTCGGGGAATGGATTAATCCTGAATATGATTGTATCCCGTACTCCGAATAGAATGATAATTTTAAATGATACTCTTCCAATTCAAAAGGAAAGTAATAATTCAGATAGAATTTTTTAAATAATCTAGTTCAATTTCTTTCAATTAAATTTATGTACACTATTTAATTAAAAAGTTGGCGAATTTGCTCAAATATAAAGATAAACAATTTAATTATCAAGCTAATATGCTTTGAATAAATTAAACAATCACGAATCAATTGTTTTAATAACAAAATACACTTGAATTTTTTGTAAGTAAAATATCTACTTAAATGTTTAGCTGATAAAAGCCAAGATGGAAATGCAAGCAATAGAAAAGTATATAATAATTTTTTCGATTTAATTTTCAAATATTTAATTCTGCATGCTATTATTTTATTTTATAAGGATTTTATTTTTTATACCTGTGCAATTTCACTGTGGACTTATTTGCTGGTAAAATATCAAGTTGAAAATGCAATAATGTGATCAATTGTTTGTTTAAGTTAAATGAAGAGATAAACCAGAAATAATTGAATAGATAGCTGGATAAATACAAATAACATGGATTTAAATTGATATTTTATCTCTTATATAAACGTTAAACATTTTAATCAAGATTAAAAATTCAACGAAATAAAATGTTCAGTGCTCAATTTGTCATATTTTTTGCCTTGACAATTTTCACCAAGGATGCGCAATTGGAAACTACAACCTCTCAACCAATGAAATATTGCGAAAATTATTCCTTCCAGGATATGCTGGCCATTGCCATCTGCAGTATAACCTTATCTATAGTGATCTATAAAAAATTAAATATCTTGGTCAATTCTAGAAAAGGCGCTCAACTGTTCCAGCTCAACCGCCATCGAATACAGGGAAAATTTTGTGAAATGTTTTGCTGACAAAAGCCAAGAAGCAAAACAAGCCATTGAAGAAGCAAATGAACATGATAACATGGAAGAATGTCTTCATGATGTCAGGTATTCTGCGTGCAAGATATGGCCGGATATCCAGGAGAATCAGACTAATTTCGGGGACTGTCGTAATGATCTATTCAAAATTGACATGCTCAAATCATGTTTCCTGCAAACAAGAGCTGTCAAACAAAATATTGATATTCTATCAGAAATAATTTGCCGTAAAATTATTCATCATGTTACATTTTACAAATACCAAGCTAATTTATGAATTTTATCCTGAATTTTAGGGGATGAATCAAAATATGATTGTGAGGCCACCAAGAAATACGGCACTTCACCCATTTCTGTATACAAAACCTGTAGCCAAGAGTATAGTTCGGAATTCAAATCTTTGGTTAATAAGAATCTCAAGTCTGAAGAGTGCGAGACTAAAGCCAAGAGTATGTTCGAGCAAGTAATGCGAGATAAACAATCTGGATACAGTCTATTTATGGAATATGATCAATTCGGAAAATTCTTTAATTGCTTAAATGTGACCATGCACGAAAAATTCAATAAATTGATTTACCCTTCACCTGATTGTAAAGCTAAAGAGTAAAATTATTTTAACCAAGATGTAATCAGAAAAATTTGTATTGAAAAATAAACAAACTCAAATTATTTTTAAATTCAACAAGAAGAATTTTAAAACAAAATGATTAGTGGTAATTTGACTATATTTTCAATAGTTGTCATTTGCATCAAGGGTGTTTTTCTCAGCAATTCATTCCTTTATTCCACCAGAGAATGTGAATCTGATAAGACCAAGAATCTATTCGCTACAAGCTTATGTGGTAATTTTAATTTTTTTTCTTGATAAAAAATTGTATCTGAAATTATCTTGATGAATAGAAAAGGCGTACGACTGTAACAGAACCATTGTACTTGGAACAAGGCTAAATGTGAGCTCATGTTTTGCTAGCAAACACCCAGATGTAGAGCAGATCATTGAGCGGGCAAACAAATTAGACCTGGAACAATGCTTAAAAGAGGTGAAAGAATCGAGCTGTCGCATTTGGGAAAAGCTGGAAGGATCTAAAGGAAGGGATTGCCTAAATTAATTGAAGTCGGTTAATTTAGAATCGTGCGTTTTGCAAGGTCAAGATTTTACACATCTTATTACTGATTTGTCCAAGATCATTTGCGGTAAAAGATATTCTGGTTATTAGCCTATTCTGATAAATATGACCTTGGTAGTTTACTTTTTGAACAGCTGATGAATCAAAAGTGGTGTGCCGTACATTAAATGAGCATGCTATCTCGGTCATTTCAGTATACAAGAATTGTGTCCTTCAATATAATTCAAATTTCCAATACTTGGTCAACAAGAATCTTGGTAAAACTGAATGTGAGACTAAAGCAAAGGATATTTTTATCGAGGTTTACAGGGAAAAGCAGCTTGAACCATTGAATAAATGTTTGAATTCGGTTATGGACTTAATATACCATGCATGAGTTGAACCAGAGACTGATTGCACCTGGTCGTAATAAAAATAACTGAGATTTATGTAACATCAGATTTCAATAAAATTAATTTAAAACTATCTTGTCTATTAGTGAGTTTAGCAAGGATATAAATAAGTAAAGCTATTGGTGATGCTACTACTAATGATTGAAGTTTGCTATATCGTTATCATGCAATTTTTAAATTATAAATTTGCATGTTTATTTCATGCTCAACTATCGTGTTTCAAAATATTCTATTTGATTTTCTCATCATTAAATAAATAAGCTGGATAAATATCATGATAGATTTGAGGTAATAAAAAAACTTTTTCGAGTTGAAAAATGTTCATTTCAATTTTTGCATTATAACTACAAGCCTAATTAAAATGGGCAGTGTAAAATTGATTCTATTATCAATTCTCATAGTTTTAATCAAGCACACCGCTTTTAGCCAGCTCTTAGTCTCAGATTACGAATGTGACCAAGAGTACGTAAAAAAGATACTAGCTGAAACTTTATGTGGTAATTTTTGCTTATAAATCCTCCCTGAACAGTTTTACTTAATAAAATATTATCTTGGTGATTTCTAGAAAAAGCCTACAGCTGCTCAAGCAATGAGTCTGTAGAAGCCCGGAAAGAAGTTACCAAGTGCTACTCAGACAAAAATGTCACGATCAAGGAAATTATCGAGAAAGCAAACGAGCTGGACCTGGATAATTGCTTGAATGAAGTGAAAGAATCTAGCTGCCTCCTTTGGGAAAGTAAAGATAGATATGGGTATGAATATGATGGGTGCAAATATAAATTAGCAAGATCATTGAAGTTAAAATCGTGCATTCCGCAAGAAAAATATTTTGACGAGTTCATTTCTGGATTCACCAAGATTATTTGCGGTAAGTGAATTATCATAGTACACTTCTTTATTGAACCTGAAATTAACTAGATAATTTTTATTTTCGAAGCTGATGAAACCAAGGTCGAATGTCGTTCTACAAAAAAGCACATGATCTCGATCATTTCAGTGTACAAGAATTGTGCCCTTCATTATAGCCCCGATTTTGAATTACTGATTAATAATAATCTTGATCAAAATGAATGCCAGACTCAAGCGAAGGAAAAATTCATCGAAGTGTACAAAGAAAAATTGCTCGAACCAATGAATTCTTGCCTGAATAAGATCATGCATCCGCTCTTTGGCCATTGGGTAGACCCGAAAACCGACTGTACTTGGTCCGAATAACAAATATCCATGATACTTTTCCAATAAATTAAAGTTCCAATTCAAAATAAAATTTTTAAAATAATCTATTGTAAATTTTCTCATTCTGATTTTTTCCCCTGTTTAATATAATGTTGAAATAAAATCAAATTGCTCAATTTATCAAGACGAGTAAATTAGTTATCAAGCTAATTAGCTTTGAATAAACTATAGAATCACGAATCTGTTATTTTGAATGAAAAAAATAAAATTACCTTTGTCAACCATGTATATTTTGTAACCTTTTTACATTGTGTAAAAGTTTGATCTTGGCCTGTTCAAATGTCATTTCTATCGTGCTAAATCACTTCATTTTAGCTTATCATTTTGACAAGAATTAGCTGTTTAAATAAATTTCAAATTAAATAACACTATTTAAGCAAGGTGTATTGTTCTAAAATTTTCAATTTTAAAAATTTTATATTAACCAAGCAAAATGATCAGGGTTAAATTGATTATATTTTCAATAGTTATCATTTGCATCAAGGGTGTGTTTTTAGGCCAGTCATTCCTTTTTTCGAGCAAAGATTGTGACTCTGATAAAATCAAGACACTTCTCGCTACAAGTTTATGCGGTAATTACTTGATTAAATAGTCTTTATTTTAATAAAATCACCTTGCTCAATTCAAGAAAAGGCATACGACTGCAACAGTACGGATTCAATTGAATACCGGCAACGAGTGAGCACCTGTTTCGCTGAAAAAGACCCAGATATAAAACAGATCATTGACATCGCAAACAAGTTAGACCTGGAACAATGTTTCAGAATGGTGAAAGAATCGAGCTGTCTCATTTGGGAAGATCGTCCAGATCGATTTTATGGACACGATTGCAAATATGATTTAAATAATGTTTCTCCATATAATAATTTCAATAACTATTTAAAATCGTGTGTTCTCCAAGGACAAGATTTTACCCAGCTAATAACTCAACTGTCCAAGATTGTTTGCGGTAAAAAAATAAATTTGATTAATAATCTTTACTATATTACTGATAAAATTGAGCTTGATACACGAAAATTTCGATTTTATACTGAGTGACACACTTCAGCAGGATAATTTATATTTTATTCACTGCTCTTAATCCATTTCATTGCTGATTTTTAATAATTCAGCAAGGCAAAATTATTTTCTTTGTTAATTGTACATGATTCTTTTTGAACAGCTGACGAATCCAAAGTGGTGTGCCGTTCATTGAAAAATTACGCGATCTCGGTCTTTTCAGTCTACAAAAATTGCGCCCTTCAATATAGCAGAGATTTTCAAACCCTGGTCAACAAAAATCTTGATAAAACTGTATGCGAGACCAAAGCAAAGGACATTTTCATCGAGGTTTACAGGGAAAAGCAACTTGAACCAATGAATAAATGCCTGAATGACATTATGCATTCCACCTACCATGCTTGGTTTGAACCAGAGTCCGATTGTACTTGGTCGCAATGAAAATTTCATTACCTATTTGAGCTTGTCCATTTCAATTTGAATAATTCAAAAGTTGAGAAATAAAGACTATTTATTAAAAACTTATGCATTTTAATTAAATAGTTTAATCTAAATAGTTTAATACACTTTTATAATTTAACAAGGTGAAGATCATTTGAGATATAATAAATAAATTACAAGAAAAATCTAATGGTTGCCATGAACAATCCAATAACTAAATGAGTGCTAAGTACATTTTTTACGATTCATCTATTTCTTTCATATGAAATTGCTTAATTAATCTAGACAATTAAATTAATTTAAATACTAATTAGCCCTAAATAAATGTTTTGCTTTGAATAAATAGAATAAATTATCCATAAACCTTGGCATAAACTAACCTTGGTGAAAATTAAAAGTATCTTAACCTCTTTACAGAATGTACAAGTATGATCTTGGTCTGTTCAAATTTAATTCCTATCGTGTTTATGCTTTTGATTTTTGATCTAACAATTTTCTAAGAATAAGCTGGATAAACAAAAAACATATAAATCACTATTTAAGCCAGGTTAGCTTTGAAAATTTCAATAATACACTAAACACCAAGGTTTAGAAAAAATGATCTGTGTTAATTTAATTATTTTTTCAATTCTTGTCATTTGTATCAAGGGCGTATTTCTTACTTGTAACCAGTCATTCATTTATTCCACCAAAGAATGTGACCATGATAATTCGAAGACACTTCTCGCCTCAGGCTTATGTGGTAATTTATGTTTTTTTTTGATAATAATTAATTTACTAGAAATTATCTTGATAATTCCTAGAAAAGGCGTACGACTGTAATAATACGGATTCGATTGAACACAGGCAACGAGTGAGCACATGTTTCTCTAACAAACACCCAGATATAAAACAGATCATTGAGAGAGCAAACAAATTAGACCTGAAACAATGTTTGAAAGAGGTGAAAAAATCGAGCTGCCAAATTTGGGAACGCCAAGATAATTATGGACAAGATTGCACCTATGAATTAAGGAATTCCCAAAACTATTTAAAATCATGCGTTTTGCAAACAAACGAATTTACCCAGCTAATCGCTGATTTGTCCAAGATTGTTTGCGGTAAAAGCAATTTGAATTTTACTATTTACCACACTCTATTGATAAAACCAAGCTTGATACTCGAAAATTCAAATTTACCAATTAAAATTCTTTGAACTAGATTATTATCTAACTATATCAGCCGCTTTAATCAATTGCCTATTCATAATCGAGCTAGGTGAACTTATTCTCATCAAAATGATTGATATCACTGAAAAAGATTATTTTATGAACAGCTGACGAATCGAAAGTGGTGTGCAGTTCAATGAAAAATCACTATATCTCGGTCATTTCGATTTACAAAAATTGTGCTGCTCAGTATAGTCAAGATTTTGATACCCTGATCAACAAAAATCTTGATAAAGTCGACTGTGAGACTAAAGCGATAAACTTTTTTATCGAGGCTTACAGGGAAAAGCAGCTTGATCAATTGAATAAATGCCTGAATGACATTATGCACTCGGTATACCATAGCTGGATTTACACAGAATTAGATTGTACTTGGTCAGAATGAAAAATTCACTATCTAATTAAACTTGTCAATTTTAATTTGAATAATTCAAGAATTGAATAATAAAGTTTATTCGATATTAACTTCCACATTTTAGCAAGTTTATTTTATAAAGCATGGTTAAGACTGTTAAATAATTTAACAAGGTGAAGATTAGTTGAGAAAAAAATAAATAAACTCCAAGAAAAATATGAAAGTTGACACAAACAATCCAATAACTAAAATCGGTGCCATCTCCTTGCTCATATCTCTCAGATTAATTGGATCAAGATCATTCTTAAATTCACTCCTTGTAATATTGCTAAAAGCTGAGGTGACAATTCTACCATACCACTTTCCAAAAAGGTCCCAGATATTATTCCTTCTAACTCCGAGGCCAGCCATTGCCATATTAGACAGACCTCTCCTGATCTGTTGGCTGAACGGATGTCCGGTTGTGACAGAAGCGGAAATAAAGTGATTGTTATATCTGTTTGAGGCCAAAGACAGCCGAAGAAGTGGTGCTAAAGTGATCATCCAATTGGAGTAATAGGAGTCACACACATAAACACT
>JAQIXD010000532.1:0-25038 GCA_034699985.1 Minunthozetes semirufus
GCCAATCACTCGAATAACTTTTACTCGACACACATTGTGAGCATAACAACAGTTTATTTTATGATTAAAATAAGTTTACAGTTTAATGGATACAAAAAGAAGCCCCCCTTCATAGTGTGGGGTCCGCTTATATAACACATAAGATGTATAACTATTACAGGATTGGTCAAATACTTGAGCCAATGAGCGAAAAACACGTTTATAAAGATTATGTTTACTACATTACCCCCAATTCAGGGTACGAAAGTCACTTTTCGTAATTAAATAGTAATTAATAATCAAATTTAATAATAATTAGTGTGTTAATTAACAATTAATGAGTTTGGATAAAATGTTTTACGACAATTTGTGTAGGCACTCAAGAATTGAGGTTGAAATAAAAGGTTATTAAATTTTAAGTGGAATTGAGGATTAAAATAAGAGCTTAAAATCAGAGAAATATAAATTCTAAGAAAAAGGAATTAAAGTTAACGGCTTAACTTTTAGAGAAAATCCGGGTCAGCACGTAGTCCACAGGTGCGGATCTGGACTGGTTATGGAGAGAAGGGTATAAATAGAGAGCACTTTCGTGCTTGAAAATCATTGTGCTGTTTGACTCTAAACTGTACGTTTGATTAAAATTTCTTTTGTTTGAAAATTCAATTTAAATTTATTTTAAATTAGTTTTTGAAGTTATTTTGAGGTGAAATGAGTGCCAAAAGGAATACCATCACACCCAGGAATACCAAGACTTCCGCAAAAGCCATAGCATAGGTGTAAGTATTTTAATCCTTTTATTTTTATTTGAATTTTTCCCAAAATTCTTAAAATAGTGAGCCGCCTCGCCGGCGGGTATTAATAATCTTTGACGCAGGTATTAATAATAATATTATTAACTTTCTTTCACAATCACTTAAACAGAGGCGAAAGCACTCGTCAAAATCCGAAACCAAGCACGTCGGGTTTAGCGAGAAAGCGTCGAAAATCGATCGGTCCAAAGGAGACGAAAAGGAAATTTGTTTCGTCATCGGATGAGTCAGATGTGTACGATGAGGATGTGAACGTGGAAGTGGACAAACAAGGGTAACCGTTGAGTATTTGAGTAATCTGCCCCCATGGGATGGTCAGCGTGGCGATTGGGAACTTCTGAGTTCTTTCCAAGAGGAATTGATTGACGCCACGACCAAGATCGTACGTTCGAGATAGGCAAAATTGCGTCACCCAAATTTAAAAAGAAGAGGCAACTATCAGAGACCTGGACCACTGGTTGATGAGCAAGGTGTCGAATGGTGGATAATTGATAACATTCTCCAACGAATAGCGGTATGGTGGGAAGGTTGTGCCGAAGACGAATGGATGGTAGTTGTGAGATGGGCAGGATGGCCAGATAGGTTTGCCCTTTTATTTGCGTTAAATTATATATCTAATTCTCTAATTTTTCAGCGACATTACTGTTGAGCCCGAGACTATCATCGAGCCGTCTTTTCTGATCGACTGCACTGAACGTTTGGCTCAAAAGAGGAGAGGAGCCCAAGGATCAGATGTCAATGGCCGTGGGAAACGTTCCGTTCGAGGAGCACCTCGTAATAGCCCGATCTGCAGACCTGTTGTTCGACTTTTGCCGGATTCAATCGAAGAGTTGATCGACCGTTACATGGTTGAAAGCGGTTCTGTTCATTTCCGCACTAATAGATTCTCTGTCGACACCCACAAAATGGCGGTTAACATGGAATTAGGTTTGTGATTTGATTATAATCGTTATTTGCTGCATTATTGTATTCTCTGTTATAATCGCTTTGATAAACGAAATTTTGTTTTCTTTCGTAAGGCATATCAAAGGTTTGATTATGATTAACCGAATACAACCCTCTATCAAAATATGGAATATCATTCCGCTCTCTTGAACGAGAACGGCTTTTGCTTCGGGAGTTATTCGACTCTTCATTAGTCTTGTCTTTCGGACTCAGTCGGCTAAACTCTGTAATAATATTCAGCATATTATCTAATTGGCTGCTTTTCTCTTGCATTCTATTCTCAATTTCATTCAGCTTTTGGTCACTTTTGACCTCTGCGCCGATATCTCGACCCATAAACTTGAGTCCGCGTTCTATTTTCTCGGAAGCTTTCTTGAGATCAATCAATGACTTGATTGTCTTTTGTTCAACGCCAGCTCTAATTTCCGGGAAAAACTTTTCCTTGATTTTGAGGAGCTGTTCCTCTTCAGACATACTTTTGTCGTGTTGCAAGCATCTCAATTGCTTCGCTGTTATATATAATAGGACATCCTGTCCAGGCTTTTGCGCGTTTTTATCCATATCTTTTCTTGTTACTTCTTTCTTATTCTTTGGACAGTGATAGTCCAAGAACCGCTTTTTAAGGTCTGCGAAGTCAGTCAGTGTCGCGCCGTACTGAACATTGATTGCATACCATTCGCGTGCGCTGTCTTTCAAACAGCTTTTGAAGCGATTCACGCTGTCTTATCAGACCAATTAAGCGCCGCTACTTTGTCTTCGTACTCTTCTTAGCCATTTTATTGCTTGAACCCCTCTTTCTCCGTCATAACGGGGCATATTTCTTTGGTTTAAAGCAATATTTTCTGATAGTGCATCATTTATTTGTGAGGACACTATTCCTCCAATATTGACCTGTGCGGTCGCCTGCGTTTGCGTTTGAGCCATTCCTGTGCTCACTTTAGTATAAACGGTACCTCTTCTGGTGGTAATTTTGAATTTTATCTTATACCCAACGCGCTTTGGGATCAATTCTATTCTTTCGATTTAATAAATTCAATTCAATCAATAACGAGTATTGACCTAAGTCTACGCATTTCCCTAGGAGGTAGTTCTGGTCCTTTTCTTCGGGCCATGTTACACAAGTAAAAGGAGATTCACTCACCAATCGCCCTCATGGCCTGATGTGGACTTACCTTAACTTCTGTGTTCCTACCACTTGCAGTGATGGTTGGTTGTGTCCTTCGGTCGGTCACCAATTCATTTCCTTCGATGTCCTGGGCAGTGGCGTTGAAATTCTGGCAGTGGTGTCGATCGATGTCCAGTTTGAGACGCGGGCACGGCTTTAACCAACACATCCCATCCTCGTCGCCATAATGTAGTGACTTTTACGGCCATTCACTCGAATAACTTTTACTCGACACACATTGTGAGCATAACAACAGTTTATTTTATGATTAAAATAAGTTTACAGTTTAATGGATACAAAAAGAAGCCCCCCTTCAGAGTGTGGGCTCCGCTTATATAACACATAAGATGTATAACTATTACAGGATTTGTCAAATACTTGAGCCAATGAGCGAAAAAGACTTTTTTAACGATTTTGTTTACTACATTATTATAGGGTTAATATAATTAATTGTATTTAAATTTTGATTAATTTTTATTTTTAAATAAATGATAAAAGTTTTGAAATAAGACTTGAATTTTGAGACCAAATTCAGACAGAAATCAGTGAACATTAGTACAGAAAATCCGAACCAAAGGCTGAAAATACTGGACATAAGACACAGGTATTCCTCGAAAGACAATTTCAGATTAATCTCGTATATAGTGGTTGGGAATACAGGCTTTTGTATATAGAAATTTGATTTATTCTGATCAATATTCTTGTTCCTTTCCATAACTAAATAATTTGTGACAAAGAATTGTCGGAAACATTCAGTCTTTGAATCACATAATTGTCTACATTTTGATTCATCTATTTTTTCACCACTTTCCCATGGTCCCATTTTCAAATGGCCTGTACCTCTTCCATTAGTGAAATAAGCTATCGGAAACTTTTTGAATTTTTCAACAAATTCCTCGATATAACACTCGGAAAAACACTCATCTCTAGTCTGTCCCTCAAAACAGCCTCCAACGGGTTTGAATGTGTATTCAATGACAACTAAATTTTGGTTAATCTCAATGCTATCGAGGTTTTTCAAATTTAACTTGATAGCTCCATTCCAATTATTAACGTGGAACCTTTGGTGCCTTGAGTGCAGGTATATTTGAATGTGTTCTTCAAATTTTTTGATTGCAAAGTAGGCGAATGTGAAATAATCATCTCTGATCTTGTACCTTTCATCAGCCTCTCCATTCAATTGAGGAAATAGAGTGAAGCAGTACTCAGAATAATCAATGCTCTTGGTGTAATTTGATAATTGATAGCAAGGCTCCATATTTCCACTCTTGTCTGTAAATGCCATGCATTCAACAAGTTTACTTGGTGAATCTTTCAATTGATCGATTTGTTCTTGTATTGTGAAATTATCATTGATGTCAAAGTCGACTACATCTTCATCTATTTCGTCCCGAATGGCATTTAATCTTTGTTTGAACTGATCTTTGAATTCCTGCTCCTTATCACCCGTGCAAATAGTAATCGCGGGTAAATATGAGTCACTTTTTGTTTCATATTTAACATTAGTTGTAGTTTTGTATGAAAAGTAAGTTTCATTCAAATTAAACATTTGATAAACACATCCAATAAAACACAGAATACGCATCAAATTCGAGTACATTTTAAACATTTTGATTTTTTGAAATTTCCAAGAATACATTTCTAATCTGAATAAACTTTTGCAAGACACAAAATACAGAAAAATCTAATAACAATCATTAAAAATCAATGACAACTATAATTATTCGTTATTATATGACTCGAAATAAATCAATTGAAAGTTTTTCCAAAACAATTATAGACATAATATTTTTCTATTAGAATCTTCTTTGTTTTGTGCCAATCATTCTTCGATTATCTATTCTTATAAATGTGTTATAATTATTTTGTGTCAAAAGATTTATATTAAAATAATTGACAATATTTTTGAAATAAAATCTGAATTTTGTTAACACTTTTGGACACAAATCGGTTAACATTATTACAGAAAATCCGAACCAAAGACTGAAAATACTGGACATAAGGCAAAGGTATTCCTCAAAAGACATTTCCAGATATGTCTCGTATATAGTGTTGGGAAACACCGGCTTTCGTATATAGAATTCAGAACTATTACAATTAGGATCAATATTTTTCTCATTCTTTTCTATAACTAAATAATTTGTTACAAAAAATCGTTTAAAACATTCAATATTTGTTTCACATAATTGTTTACATTTTGTCTTTAATTTCAAATCTTCAGAATCTTCGGCAATAAACAAATCACAGTCAATTTGATTAGTCATATAATTAGGAGGGTATTTTCCAAATTTTCCAACATATTCCTGGATATAACACTTGGAAATAAACACATCTCTTGTCTGGTCCTCAAAACAGCCCTCCTCTGGAGTAAACATGTATTTAATTTCCACTGAATTATAGTGAATATCAATTACATCGAAATTATTTGTATTCACAACAATTGCCTCTTTTAAATCATCTTGATAAAATCTTAAATGCCTTTCATGCAGATAAATTTGAACAAGACCAACACTTTTGCTAATTGTAAAATGAGTGGAAATTAAGTTTTCTTCGGTGTTTTTAAATTTTTCATCTGGTTCACCATTCAATTGAGAGAAAAGAGTGAAACAGTACTTATCAGCATCAATGTTCTTGGTGAAATTTGCAACATTTTGACACTCTTCAGTATGACCATGTAAAAGAACAGAGCATTCTACCAATTTTGTTGGTTTAGAATTCATTGCCTTAAATTGTTGTTGGATAGTCATCGCTTGATTTAATAAGCTTACATTTTTAAAACTTTCAGTAATATTCTTGCTAAATTCATCCATCTTATCACCCGTGCAAATAGTTATAGCGGGCAAATAAAAGTCACTTTTTGTCTCATAAATAACATCAGTTATGGTCTCCCCATAGAAGTAAATTGAATTCAAATTATACATTTGATAAACACATCCAACGAAACACAGAATACGCATCAGATTCTTGTAGATTTTAAACATGTTTAAACTCATTTTAGATTATTATCTTGCTTCAAACAAAATAAGGCTATTTTGATGTCTTTATTATAAATTAATTCAATCAATTTAACACATAATGGAAATTACCATTTGATTAGCATATAATGTGTTTCATAACACAAAGTAAACTTATTATTATTCCATTATAATGATTAAAATTTTTAATCTTGCTATTTAAACAAGCAAATTAAACTAGATTACATTTACCATTTTAAGCATGCTTTATTTTAGGAAATCGATGGTATACCTGAAGTTGGAACAACTCCAGTGACTCTCATATTCACAAAAATATTATTATTAATCTTTGAATTAAATTTTATGTAAAAATTATTGATAAAAGTCTTGAAATAAGTAATAGATTTTGAATACAATTCCGGACCCAAATCAGTGATCATAATCATTGATAATCCGAACCATAGATTAAAAATGCTGGACATAAGACACAAATATTCCTCGAAAGTCATCTTCAGATTAACCTCGTATATAGTGGTTGGAAAAGAGGGTTTATTTACATAAAACTGAGCCTCTGTATTACCACTGTTTTCGATAACCAAATAATTAGTGACAAAGAATTGACGGAAACATTCAGTCTTTGAATCACAAAATTGTCTACACTTCCAATGGATTCTGTTTTCTTCAGACATTTGATCTTTATTGCCTTCATTGGTAAATCCCATAATCAGGTTTAGATGAGTTTGATTAGTTAAATAATCACCAGGATATTTGTTGAATTTCACCACGAATTGCTCGATAAAACACTTGGAGAAACATTGATCTCTTGTCTGTCCGTCAAGACATCCACCAAAAGGTTTAAACAAATACTTAGTAATAACTAAATTGTAGTTAATCTCTACAAAACCAGTATTTCTCAAATTCACCTTGATAGTTCCTTTGGAATTGTTTTCATAGAAAATATTGTCTCGGGTATGTAAATAAATACGAATGTATTCTTCAAATTTGCTCTCGTTTAGCTTTCTCATTTCAAAATTAAAATATTCTTGTCGTTTCTCTATCCAATTGAATTTCCGATTATTAGGATTACCATTGAATTGTGTGAATAATGTGAAACAATAGTCAAATGCATTTATATAATGAGTATAATTTGATAGACGATTGCATTTTATTAATGGACCATGAATGTTTACATTACAAATTTTAAGTTTACTGGGTCTGGCTTTCATCTCTTGGAATTGATCTTTAATAGTTATATTCTGGTTCAATTCATCTATATCATAATCAAATTTTGAAACAAATTTATCGCTAAATTCTTGCATCTTATCGGTCGAGCAGACGGTAATAGCGGGTAAATAAGTCTCAGATTGTGTCTGATATTTAACATTAGTTGTCGTCTCATAAGAGAAATAAATTACATTCAAATTAAACATTTGATAAACACATCCAATAATACACAGAATTCGCATTAAATTCTTGTAAATACTGATCATTTTGAAAAATTTACACATTAAAAATAACCATGTTAATTTCAATGAACTAGATATAAATTATAAATGATTGTAAAAATGAGAAAATTAATCATGTTGACAACAAAAATTGAACATGACAAGTTTCACGTGTAATTATAAAAGAATTAGTGCATAATTAAATAGTACTTAGAAGATAAAATCAATTTACCTTGAACGAGAGTGTAAGACAGGTGCTTAAAATCAATTATTATTTGGAAGTTGAATCCTCATAGATTTGACGCTTATGTTTCTCCTACTATCGACTCTAATGTTAATTATATTTGAATTTTGATTGAATTTTATGTTTAAATTATTGATAAAAGTCTTGAAATAAATAATAGATTTTGAGAACAATTTCGGACACAAATCTGTGAACATTAGAACAGAAAATCCGAACCAAAGGCTGAAAATACTGGACATAAGACACAGATATTCCTCGAAAGACAATTTCAGGCTAATCTCGTATATAGTGGTGGGAAAGGGCGGTTTTTTCACAACTACAGAAGTGTAATTACTGGGATATTTATCCCGTTCCTTTTCCATAACCAAATAATTAGTGGTAAAGAAGTGTTTATAACAATCAGTCTTTGAATCACATAATTGATCACATTTTGATTGAATTATCTTTTCTTGGTTTTTATCTTGCATTCCAAAATAATCAAAATACAAATCATTATCTTCTTCATTTGTCATTAAATGTCCAGGGTGTTTGTGATATTTATTAGTGTAATTTTTGATCAAGCAATTAAACACACATTCATTTCTAGTCTGTCCCCTAAAACAGCCCCCGAAAGGCTGAAACAAATATTTAGTTACTACTAATTTGTAATTAATTTCAGCCATTTTTAAATTGTTCATGTTTATTAGAATAGCATCTGAAAAATCATCATGATAGATTCTTTTGTACCTCAAATGAATATAAACTCGAATTATGTTATCATAAGCAGAGACTTCATTAAGCTTACGAATATTGAGATAGGTGAATTCCATGTTACTTTGAATAAATTTGAATTTTTCATCAGATTCACCATTTATTTGCGAGAATAGTGTGAAACAATAGTTAATGGAGCCAATGTTCCTGGTGTAATTTGATATTGAGTTGCAGGAATAAAATGACATGTTTTTCGAGACTATTCTACACAGTTTCAGACGACTCGGTTCATCTAACATCGATTCAAATTGTTGCTTTATAGTCATATTTTCATTTATGCCATATGGATTTGTTTTGTATTTCTCGTTTATCTCCTTGCTCATTTCGTCCATTTTGTTATCCGTGCAAACAGTAATCGCCGGTAAATAAGTGTCAGATTGTGTCTGATATTTAACATTAGTTGTCGTCTCATAAGAGAAGTAAATTACATTCAAATTAAACATTTGATAAACACATCCAACAAAACACAGAATTCGCATCAAATTCCTGTAAATTTTCATCTTTAAAAACATCAGGTTATTAATCAATCAATGTACAAGATTAAACTAAGCAGTATGTAACTAAGAAACAAATTTTAAAAAACAACTTGGTCAAAATATTTGTTCAATAAACACATAAATAACTAGAATAAATAATTTTTACTAATTAAAAAGAAACAAAACTATTTTACTCAATTAAATATTAAATTAAGTATTTTTATAAACCAGTGATGGGTAGGGTTGGCGATACTAGGTGAGAATGCATTGAATAAAGATTGTAAAATAATTAATTATACATTAATTATACAATTGTACTTTTGAGATTGATAAAACAATTCCCCAGATATTTTAAGGGATATTTTTATTTTTAATTTTAAACTTTCACTAACATTTTCACCTCAAAAACTGTCTTGGTGCATTAACTTTTGAATTATTCCGAATTTTGATTTCATTTGAGATATTTTTTATATTTGTTATATTGAATTGATTTAAGATTAAGTGATTGAAATAAAACATGAATTTTGAGAACAAAATCGGACCGAAATCAGTGATCGTTATTAAAGAGAATCCGAACCACAGATTGAAAATACTCGACAGAAGACACAGATATTCCTCGAAAGTCATCTTCAGATTGATCTCATATACTGTTGATGGATGTCCTGGAGATTCCACAGCCATATAGAGTCGATTTTGTCCGTTATCTGTGTTTCGCCAAAATATAGGATTTGTGACAAAATACTGTTTATAGCACTCAATCTTCGAATCGCATAATTGCCGACATCTTGGCTCCGGGTTCTTGTATTTTGAGGTATTTCTATAGAGATTCCCAAACTTAAGCCTACTATTACTCTGGTTACTATTTGTCAGATAACCAGAAGGGTATTCCTCAGTCTTATCCACCACTTCATCGATAACACACTTAGAAATACAGTCATCTCTGGTCTGTCTCTCAAAACAACCACCAAATGGTTTGAACTTATATTTGATTACAATTTCATTGTATTTCAAAACACAAATATTCGAGGAATTCATACTAATCATGAGAATTCCCTTGAAATAGCTATTGTAAAATAATTTGTTCCGGGTATGCAAATAAACCCCAATATGCTCAAGATGGGGTAAGCTACCATTGTACCTTTTCAACACAATGTGGTAGATCATTTCGGAATCCGAAACCCGGTACTTTTCATCTGGTTCATTGTCTAATTGTGGGAAAGCGGTGAAACAGTAGGACTTTTCATCAATATATTGGCTGTAATTGACCATGCTTGCGCAATCAGCATAGTTTTTATTGCCTTTCAAACTTGCACTACAATAAGTGACTTTGTAAGGGGAGGGATATAAACCGTCGAATTGTTGTTTGATAGTTAAGTTATTGAATTTATCCAATACTGACCAACCATTTTGGGTGGAATTTTCAAATTGATCCCGGATTTGATTCCACTTGTCGTAACAGAGAGTAATTGCGGGTAAATATGTCTCCCTTTGTGTCTCATATTTAACATTAGTTGTGGTTTCATAAGAGAAGTAGAGTAGACTTAACTTAAAGGTTTGGTAAATGCATCCAAAAGAGCACAGAATAAGGGTTATGTTCTTGTAAATTTTACTCATTTTACAAGTCTTTCTACAACTATTCAATGAATAACTAAGGAAAATGAACAAGATTCAATTCTGTAAATACCACTCAATAATTAAAATGCAATTCTTGTTGACAGACAAACAAAACAAAAACACTTTCATTTATTAAAACCAAACTTTGAGCAAACAAAACATTTACCATGTTCATATTTTTAACTAATTTAAAAATTGCCTTGGTCGGCGAATAGCAAAATTCTGTTGGAGATTAATTAAATTGATGACCTGGTTGTTGACTTTTGTTGATTTTTTATGATTAGTAATTAGTTGATTGAAATATAACTTGAATTTTGATAACAAAATCGGACCGAAATCAGTGATCATTAATACAGAGAAACCGAACCAAAGGCTGAAAATACTCGACAAAAGACACAGATATTCCTCGAAAGTCATCTTCAGATTAATCTCATATACTGTTGAGGGATGTGCTGGCGCTTCAACGGCAATGTAGAAGAACTTACTATTTGGTTGATCCGAATATTTCGAAAATAGTGGAATTGGTACTAGGTGACGCCTTTTGCACTCGACCTTTGAATCGCATAATAACCGACAATTTGGCTCAGGATTATTCTGTTTCAGCTCACGGTAAAAACGGCGTCCAAATTTAAGACTAAGATTCATCTGATTTGTCAAATAATCTTCTGGATATTCACCACTTTTATCAACCACTTCATCGACAATACATTTGGAAATACACTCATCTCTGGTCTGTCCCTCAAAGCAGCCGCCAAATGGTCTGAACTTATAATCGATAATAATCTCATTGTATTTGAAAACACATACATCAGAGCTATTCATAGAAATAATAAAGAATCCCTTAAAATCATCATGGTAAAATAGCTTATCTCGCGCATGCAAGTGAACAAAAAAAGGCTCATTATTGGTATTATTTGTCCAGGTCAAAGCAAACTGGTAAATAATTGAAGAATCAGCAACCTGGTAAATTTCATTTGATTCTTGGTTGAGTTGCGGGAAAATCGTGAAACAATATTTACGATCACTTATGTAATGGCTGAAATTGTGCATGATCGTGCAATTTTTCTGGTAATGCTGATTTTCTCTATCTATTGTCGCTCTACATTGATCCAATTTGCGAGGATAATCGAAAAGATGTCTGAATTGTTCCTGAATAGTTAACTCGTTAAACTTAATGGTAGTTGAAGTTCGCCTTCCGTCGTATTTCCCGATAAATTGGTCTTTGATTTGATTCCATTTATCGTAACAGACAGTAATCGCCGGTAAATAAATGTCTTCTTTTCTCTCGTATCTGACATTAGTTGTCGTCTCATAAGAGAAGTAAAGTCGACTCAACTTAAAGGTGTGGTAAACACATCCAATAACACACAAAATACGAGTTAAAATCATGAATATATCCTTCATTTTTAAATCATCAAGTCAATTGCCACTTTTTTGGAACTAAGCAGCAAATATTTATTAGACAATAATTTTACCTAATTAAATGAGTTAGTCCAAAAATGTGACATGCAAATAAAATAAATTCATTCATCTATTCCGAACAAATTAATATAAATGAAAAACAAACTATTAAATAAACAATAATATTCTACCAAGATTATTTATTTATTCACTTTATCTACATTAGAAATTAATTAATTAAATGCACTTGAATTTACAAGAACAAACCAGTGGAGATAAAATAATCAAATTCTTATTACAAAATTGCAAATGTATTACTTTAAAAACTGTCTAGGTGAAATATTTACACTATTATTGTGAATATTAACCACATTAGACACCTTGATAATATTTGTTTTGAAATTATTAACAATTAGTTGATTGAAATAAAGCTTGAATTTTGATAACAAAATCGGACCAAAATCAGTGATCATTATTAGAGAGAATCCGAACCAAAGGCTGAAAATACTCGACAGAAGACACAGATATTCCTCGAAAGACATCTTCAAACTGATCTCATATAGAGTTGTTGGGTGTGCCGGGGCTTGGACTGCCAAGTACAAATATTTTTGAATTCCATGCTTTGGCAATGGGTTACCAACTGTTGGATTTGTCACAAAATAGTGTTTATAGCACTCAGTCTTCAAATCGCATAATCGCAGACATTTTGGTTCCTTATAATTGAATCTTATCAGATGATAGAGTGGATCACCAAACTTGAGCCAACTTTCCCTCTGATTAGTCAAATAATTTGGTGGATAATCACCTGTTTTATCAATAACTTCATCGATACTACACTTTGAAATACATTCATCCTTAGACTGACCCTCAAAACAGCCCCCAAAAGGTTTAAACTTATATTTGATTATAATTTCATTGTATTTAAGTAAATAAATATCATTACTATTATTATCTTTATTATTTTGATTGATATAGATTATGCCCCTGAATATACTTTTATAGATTAACTTATCTCGAGAATGCAAGTGAACCCAAAAAACATCTCTTGAAAAAGAACTCTTATTAGACCAAGATAATACCAGATGATAAAGAATATCAGAATCAATTATTTCAAACTTATCATTTGATTCGTGGTTTAATTGAGGGAAAACCGTGAAACAATATGCTAGGTGATCGATGTATTGGCTATAATTTGCAATTCTTCTACAATCATTTGTATCTTGGTTGTTTTTAATCTTTGCACTCAAGCGACATTCATCTAACTTGTTTGGAGAGTCAAATAATGCATTAAATTGTTGCTGGATACTTAAATTATTGAATTTATTGGATAAAGACCGATCATCTTGGCTATAATTATCAATGACCTTGTCTTTGATCTGACTCAATTTATTGTAACAGACGGTAATCGCCGGTAAATAAGTGTCAGATTGTGTCCGATATTTAACATTAGTTGTGGTTTCGTATGAGAAGTAAATTACATTCAAATTAAACATTTGATAAACACATCCAATAAAACACAGAATACGCATCAATATCTTGTAAAAATTCACCATTTTGATCATGATCAAACACTTATTCAACATTCTGGTAGTTAAACGAATACAATAACATTTGTTCTCAAACAAATGTACCTTATTTAGAAATAATTTAATTACAAATGTTGTTTACAGACAAAGTAAATTAATAGATTAAATTTTGTTTATTCAAAACAACATGGTAATACAAATGTAATATTTTTAATAATAACTTCAAATGAGAAAACAAATTATGGAAATTCTTGGTATTGAATTTGGTCAACAAAAATAGCATGAATTTTATTTAAAACTATCAACAAATTGATGGACAAGAAAATAATTTGTCGAAAAGAAGGCCAAATATTCGAAGAATTCATAGTTATTGCAGAAGAAGAGATCAAAACAATAAAACCCTATCTTATGGTCACTCAGTTTCTCAATGAATAAACTGATTCTTAATCGAGTCTTCAGTGGAAGTCGTCTTTCATTCAAACATTTATACAAAACATTGAGTGACTTATGAGTTGTGGCCGAAAAGGTGGTGCACATCAAGTTTATGGCACACAAGACACAGAACATACCCAATCCTGTGCTGATATACAACACACGGAATATTAAACTGATTTCTGACCGAAAACTGAGAATTAATAAGATATTTACCCCAAAAGGGCAACAAAAGTAGCAAAAGCCGATCACATAACTCATATTGTGATTCAACTTCTTGGCCTTTTGGCACAACCTTTCGTGACTATCGATGGCATGCATTAGTGGTTTATATCTGTGTTTTGAAATACTTTCACTGATTTGGTCATTGATTTGCCGGAACTCACACTTCAAATGATTTATACAAATGTAAGGTAAGACAAATGCGCCGCTCAGACACAATGCGGTCATATTGGTGAGCCATACACTGACCATAATACAGCCAATGATCATCGATGTTATTGAATGATCATGCTCACTTTTAAGATAAGTGAGAATCGAATTAATACAGTAGACAATACAGGGACAGATTACGCTCATTACAAAAATCGGGGCAATTATTTTGGGAATAAACTTGACTTTTAAACAGAACTTCTTATAGTAGACACTGTTTAGGGAAGGCCTTGAATGACTGTCCCTAACATTTTGGACATAATTTATTACATAAAGATCTTTGTTTATTTCGAATGAGAAGTACTTGGTCTTAATGGCTCCAATACCTGAGCCCATAGTGGCTAACATTGAAAACACATAACGACTCCTACCCCACGAGTAAAACGAGTCGCCAAAGAGTGTCCAAATCCAGGGCTCATTAAAATAGGTTAAAAGTGCGAACCTGATGACCATCAGCCAATTGAAGACATTGATGGCGAATCCGATGATTTTTCTCTTGTGATGTATTACACCATTAATATAGTCGGCAAATGTGGGCGCAATTATTACATAGAATTTTGACATGAATTCCTCCATTTTATCCAAACCTTTCAGACTATAAATGTTTTTATGCATATAATCACCGATCGATTGATGGATCCGCTGTCTTCGTATCCTCGAAAACTTTGAACGTCTTGATGTCGTACCTGTTTTTATTGTCTTCATTTCTGAATAAGCTTGCTGAAATATGGATTAAAAACTTGAAAGGTGGTTTCAATTTAAAACTTTTAAACTAGCTTAGATATTTATAAACCGGACAAATATATAGGAATTTAATTTCGAAATTTGCATATTTATATGTTTGCCTTATTATAAAAATGAGAATAATTTTAGTTTCATTATCTTTCTCAGTATATTCTTGCTCAATGAATTCACAATAATGATAAAAATAGCAATATGAATAATGAATGGGAAATGACAATTATAATTTACTACTAGATTATTAATTATTAAATAGTTTTCAAATGAACATCAATATTATTTTTACTGTAATATTTGTATCGTGGCAGAAAAAAATCATTATTTTAGATTAATGATGAAAAAGCATGAGATATTAAAACTTAAAACAACCAAGAATAAAAGTTTAGATTAATTTAAATCTTGAATAATTTTAAATTTCAGTTAAAATATCAAATAATTATGAAATTATTTATCTTAAATTCCCTTGACAAATTGATGAACAAGAAAATAATTAGTGAAAAAGAAGGCCAAGTATTCATAGAATTCATAGTTATTGCAGAAGAAGAGATCGAAACAATAAAACCCTATCTTATGGTCACTCAGTTTCTCAATGAATAAACTGATTCTTAATCGAGTCTTCAGTGGAAGTCGTCTTTCATTCAAACATTTATACAAAACATTGAGTGACTGATGAGTTGTGGCCGAAAATGTGGTGCACATCAGGTTTATGGCGCACTGGACAGCGAACAGACCCAATCCTGTGCTAATGTATAACAGGCGGAATATTAAGCCAATATCTTGCTTAAAAGTGAGGAATAAGAGGATATCCATCCCTGGAGTGCAGCAGAAAAAGCAAAATCCGATCACGTATTTCATGAACTCATTCAACTTCCGGACCTTTTGGCACAACCTTTGGTGACACTCAATGGCATACATTAGTGACTTATATCTGTGTTTTGCTATACATTCGCTGATTTGGTCATTGATTTGTCGGAACTCATACTTCAAATGCATTATACAAATGAATGGTAAGACAAAAGCGCCGCCAAAACCCATAGAAGAGGCATAGATTATCCACGTGCTGACCATAAAACTGCCGATAATCATCGAAGTAATAGAATGATCATGCTCATTTTTCAGATAAATTATGATAGAGTTAATAGAGTAGACAATACAGGGACAGATTGAGCACACAATCAATAAGGGATAAAGTATTTTCGGACAGAACTTGACTTTTGAACAAAACTTCTTATAGTAGTGACTGTTTAAAGAAGGATTTGAATGGCTTTCCCTTATATTTTGGATATAATTGATTAAATAAAATTTTTGGTTTACTTGGAATACTAGGAACGAGGTCTTAACAGTTGCCATAACTGAGCCAAGAGTGGTGAACATCGCAAAAACATAACGACTATAACCCCATGAGTAAAATGAGTCGCCAAAGAGTGTCCAAATCCAGGGCTCATTAAAATAGGATAAAAGAGCGAACCTTATGATCATCAGCCAATCCAAGACATTGATAGCGAACGCAATTACTTTTCTTTTGTAATGTATTACACCATTAATATAGTCGGCAAATGTGGGCGCAATTATGACATAGAATTTTGAGAGGAATTCCTCCAATTTATCCAAACCTTTGAGACTATAAATGTTTTTATGCAAATAATCAACGATTGATCGCTGAATCCGTACTCTTGCAAACTTTGTTGGACGACTCCTTTTAATTCTCTGAATTTCCATATTATCTTGTTAAAATTTGGACTTAAAATTTTTGAATAGCTTAAGCCTTAAGCGTTGAAAAATTCAATAATCTGGTAAAATATGATTTTTATTTTCAAATCTATTATAAGTTATTATAAAAACTATAAAATAAAAATACATTTATGAATAAGAATGGAAAATTATTCTGACATTATCTTTAATAATTAATTATGAACTATAAATTATGATCTTCAATATTTTTAACGGAAGATTTTTACTTTAATATTAGTATCGTGACAAAAACAATTAATTAATTTTATATCTATGAATCATAGATCTTGATTGTTTTCCAATCTCATACTTCTTATATTTTTTGCTTGATTTCTGTAACCTCCGTTAGTAAACATAAATATACCCCCTGAACACCAACAAAGATTAAATTGTACTTGACAATTTCATTCTTATTTTATAGATATGATTTATTAGTAATAATTGAATGATAATTAAGATTATGCTTTAGTTTCTCAGAAAAAGATAATTAATTGAGTGATAAAAGTATTTTATCTCTTTTTAAATGCAATTGTTTTGTACTTTAGTTTCGATTATTTGATTCAATTAGTCATTCGATTGGAATTCAATAAAGTGTTTAATTCTGCGGCTTTTTGTCAAAAAATGTTTAAACTTTTCGCAATTTTGTCGATAATTCTGTTTATTTCGGTTTGTATTAGAAATCAATAAAATTAATCACAATTAATTCAAATTATAATCTTAAGGGACAGACCTCAGGCCAACAAAAATGCCAATTCCGGGGTAAATGTGGAAGTTTTAAGACAGCGTTCGGTGATTTTCCTATCCCTTGTGTGGTAGAATTGGGTCCTCAACCATTTGCCAAACAATCAACTAAAGAAACTATTCGTAAATTTACCCCAGAATTGTTTAAAAGTAAGTAATACCCTTTGGTTACCCCCCCGTCTAATTACTCTTTCATTTTGAAGAATCCGATCCAGTCTTCTGCTGCGATGACCAACAGGTGGACGACATATTGGAACAGTTAGAGCTGGCAAAGGGAATGCTAAACCGGTGTCCCTCTTGTTTCGTGAATTTCGCTAAAATCTTCTTTCATATGTCTTGTAATCCAAATCAGTCAGACTTTCTGAATGTGACCAAACATTCCAAGAGTACTCTCCATCCGAACAAACAAATGGTAGAAGAAGTCAATTATCTAATGACTGATTATTTTGCGGATTCTGTCTTCAAATCCTGTGCTAACGTCAAGTTCCCATTGGGAGGAGGGACTGTTTTACCTATGATAATGTGTGGCGTACATAATCCTTGCACAACTCAACATTTCCTGGATTACATAGGAAAGAAAGACCCCTCTCCATTTCAAATAAATTTCAAACTAGCAGTTCATAGCCAGGACAAATCCCCATTGAATGTGACGGCTGTTTCCTGTAAGGACGCGCCTAAAGGCTATTCAGATAAACACTGTTCTTGTATAGACTGTCCCGCAAATTGTTTGGCAAACAATCTTCCTCACCATTTTGTTAAAAGTAAAAATTGAATAAATAAATAAAAACGAATCAAATTATACGCTCGAATGAATAAACAATTGAAATTGACACGAGCATGGTCATTTTTTCAAATAAACATTTTAATGATTTAGTCATTAAAGTACATCAAATCCATCAATAGATCAAAGCAAAGGATTTAAAACCAGACTTTCGCTTGGAGGAGGAGGAGGCGGTAATGAATTTTGAGCATGCTAAAATAACAAAATTCCTATGCCATCAATTGTATATCTGAGTGAATCGGGGCCCATATCGGGTCAGGTAGTCATTACCTCCGATCACATATCGGATGCGTTGGACCATAACATGCAAGCCGTCGCTTATGGACGCGTCATCTGAGAGCTGCCGACAGATCCGATCGCACTCTGACTCCACTTCAGCCAATTTGTTGACCATTATTTCCATCGCTTTCTCGACGTCACATTTATCGAGACGGGCCGTAACCATGACAGTGTTTAAACACATCCAGTTCAATTTGCAATTGGCCTCAACGAACTCCTTTTCAAAGGACAATATGTCATTGTCTATGCAAATGGCCTCTGAGGCCAAATCCATATATTTCTGGAACAATGGAATGTTATATTCTTCTTCACTAATGAAGAAGTTTTCTGCATATTCCATCAACATATAAATGATGGTACACCCAGACGAGTCCTTTCTTATCTAAAAAAGAGAATATTATCTCGTTTAGTTTCACCAATTATGGTGTTCCTATGAATTAAACCACTGATTTAAACAACAGAACTTACTCTGAGGTTTTCCTCATATGTTGAGGCAATTGTTCCTTTGCTGGTGTATTCGTTCTCCTCTTGTAAAGCAGTATAACACCGATTGGAGGTGTCCCGGAACCTCCTCTTTTGCTAGTCATTCAATTGGCTGCAGATTGTTTCGGCCAATATGTAGTTATAGACGACATAAGGTCGCCATTTGTTCATCGAGATAAAATGATCTTGATCGATGATTTTATCGAAAACAGCACTCATTGTACCCCAGATTTCCTTTGTTTTGGTGACATCTCTGGCGATATCTAGTTTTGGGTCGTTTTTGATGTCTGAGTGGTCGTCCAAAACATAGAGGAGGAGGAAGTACTTCTGAAGGATCTCGTACTTCTCGAAATCCTGGCAAAACGGATAAAACAATGGGCCGAACAGTTTTGCGCCCACTGTCTTAGCATACGCCTCCTGGCTCATGGCGCTGAACTCAAATAATTCTTTGAGCCACACCTTTTCCTGCTCGCAATTTAAGTACGGACTCATTTTGTATTCAAAAATTGTCTTGAAATCGGGTACTTTGAAATGAAGATCAGGATTATTGTTCACATCTTTGTGAATCGATTTCAAATCTATTGTGTAAATTAATATTGATTATTATAGATATTCATCTAACTAAATTTATCATCATATATCATATATCATATGAGATTAATATAAAAATATTTCAAGAATTTTGGTCACAACGAATCAGAAAACCGACCTCTAAAGTGAAGTACAGAATAATTTTTTAATTGCTCTGAAGGACTGGGGAATTGATAGACTGTCCTTTCACTCAAACAATGAGATTTAGTTACTTACTTGTATGTGAATGTGCCATTTCAGTTTGAGCAAGTTCAATTTGAAATTGTTTTGAACGATTATTTTAACAAATTGTCAGTTTTCTTGAGAAACTCTTAAGTATAGGTTTTAACACAAAATTCAATTAGTTTTTGAGGAAAAGTTAAAATATTCTTAAACAGGATGTTGTCTGTACCTGACAGTATAGGTATGTCCAAATATCAGACGATTCACACGATTTGTATAGTAAAACTTAATTAAAACTATTGAAAGTGATTTTTAATAACTTTATTAATTTAAACTTGAACCAATATGGTCATAATATCATAAAATAAGTAAATATAGTATTATATTGCCATTGCGCAACACACAGCATAAATCAAGGTTATTTAGAGAGGTAGCTGGATGTTAGGGTTTAAAACATTAATTGTTAGAATTTTGATTTTCAAAAATATAGTATCTATTAAATTGAACAAGATCTTCTTTTGAAAATCTACCAAGAATAAGGTTTTTCTAAATTAGTTGTCAATACACCTGTTGTAATATTATGGTTGTATCAATCCTTAAGCTAGATCAAATCGGTATTAGCTTTTTAATATTTTCTTGCACAATAACCTTGGTCAATTAAAATAGCGACTCTTATTTGAAATTATCAATCAATTGGTGAACAAGAAAATAATTAGTGAAAAAGAAAGCCATATATTCATAGAATTCATAGTTATTGCAGAAGAAGAGATCGAAACAATAAAACCCTATCTTATGATCACTCAGTTTCTCAATGAATAAACTGATTCTTAATCGGGTTTTCACTGGAAGTCGTCTTTCATTAAAACATTTGTACAAAACATTGAGCGACTCATGAGTTATGGTCGAAAAGGTGGTGCACATCAGGTTAATGGCGCACTGGACAGCGAACAGACCCAATCCTGTGCTTATGTATATCATGCGGAATATTAAACTGATTCCGGGTTTAAAAGTAAGGAATAAGAGGATATCCATTCCTGGAGTACAACAGAAAAAGCAAAACCCGATCACAAAACTCATGAACTCATTCATCTTAACCACTCTTTGGCACAACCTTTGGTGACAATCAATGGCATCCATTAGTTCATGATATCTGTGTTCTGCAATACTTTCGCTGATTTGGTCATTGATTTGTCGGAACTCATACTTCAAATGCATTATAGAAATGAATGGTAAGACAAAAGCGCCGCCAAAACCCATTGTGGTGCCAGTGGTTATCCAAATGCTGACCATAATGTTGGAGATAATCATTGAAATTATTGAATGATCATGCTCATTCTTCACATAACATATAATTGATGTTAAAATATGAGCAATAATAGGCCCGACAGCGCACCCTATTAAAGATGGGTAAAGTATTTTCGGACAGAACTTGACTTTTGTACAAAATTTCTTATAGTAGTGACTGTTTAGGGATTGCTTTGAATGATTGTCCCTAACATTTTGGATATAACTGATAAAATAAAGTTCCTTGTTCACTTCGAATAAGAAGAACGAGGTCTTAACAGTGGCAATAACTGAGCCAAGAGTGGTGAACATCGCAAACACATAACGACTCCAACCCCACGTGTAAAACGAGTCGCCAAAGAGTGTCCAAATCCAGGGCTCATTAAAATAGGATAAAAGGGCGAACCTAATGATCATCAGCCCATTCAAGACATTAATGGCGAACACAATGTTTTTTCTCTTTGTATGTATTACTCCAATAATATAGTCGGCAAATGTGGGCGCAATTATGACATAGAATTTTGAGAGGAATTCCTCCAATTTATCCAAACCTTTGAGACTATAAATGTTTTTATTCAAATAATCACCGATTGATCGCTGAATCCGCACTCTTGTAAACTTTGTTGAACCGCTTGAATACGAGGTTAAACTTCTATTTGTTATCTGCATTTCGGTATTAACTAGTTAAATATAGATTAAGAGCTTGAAAAATATTTAAAACTAACTATTCATGAAATTTAAGAAATTTATGAAACAAATATGAATTTTATTTTTAAATCTCGAAATTCAAAGAATTACCTACTATAAATTATACAGTTGTAATCATAATAGAAATTTACCATTATTATTGAACTTAAAAATTTAAAAAGAAAGAAAATAGACTTTCCATTAATCTTATTATTATTATTCTTTCTTAAACTTATAATATTTTCTGCTAAATTTATAATGATTAATAATCTAGTGTAGATTTTTGACCTTGATTTCTAATTTCAAACATTAATTTATTGTTGAACTGTATGGAAAACTATCATTCCATTATTGTCTATTAAATTAAGCCAAATATACTATTAGGTTTTAAATTTTGTGATGAGATATTTTAAATTATGATCTTGAATAATATTATTTTCTAAAAATTAATTAGAAGTTCTTTCAACTATTATTTTCCATTAAATTTCTTCGATATTTTAACTAAATATGGAAACAGAATTCAATCAGAAAATATTACTTGTTTAAAACAAACTAGTAGAAAATATAGATTAAAAACCACCAGGGTGGGCTAATATTTGTAGGCGATTCACTTTTATTACTGTATTACTCTTTTGATTGTATTTAAAGTAAATTAAATTTTGAAAATAAAACTTCATTTTCACGAATAGTTTGCGACAGAAATCAGTGAACATTAGTATTGAAAAACCGAACCAAAGGCTGAAAATACTCGACAGAAGACACAGATATTCCTCGAAAGACATCTTCAAACTGATCTCATATATTGTTGGAGGTTGAGCTGGGTAATCAACGTACAGTTGAAATATACTTTTTCCCATAAGATTACTAAAATCTTTCATTTTCCAGAGGGTGGGATGAGTAACAAAGTATTGTTTATAGCACTCTGTCTTCAAATCGCATAATTGCCTACAACTCAGCCCCTGGTCATTATAATCGGACCTGAAATAAAATTTGAGAGAACTATCCATTTGATTTGCCATATAATCTGCTGGATATTCGCCGGTTTTATCCATTGTTTTATCGATAATACATTTGGAAATACACTCATCTCTGGTCTGTCCTTCAAAACAACCGCCAATTGGTTTAAACTTATATTTGAGAACAATTTCTTGATATTTGACAACACAAAAGTCTGGATCATTTATATTAAGATTTATCGCGCCTTTGAAAATCATTTTGTATAATTTCAAATGACGATGGTGAAAGTAGAATAGAAAATAGTCAGAATGGTTGCCACCACTGTCATTTAATCTAGCCAGAAATAGCTTAAGAATGAATTGGTGCTCAAATACCCGGTATGTCTCATCTGATTGTCCAGTTAATTGGGGGAAAATCGTGTAGCAGTACATCCAGCCATTCATGTATTGGCTGTAATTTGAGACATCCCTGCACTCGTCTTCCAACAAATGGGTTGATGTTTTAAAAGGAGCATGGCAATATACAATCCTATTTGATGGCTCATTCATTGCTTCAAATTGTTCTTTGATGGTTAGGTTTTGAAAACTGGTATAATTTTTAAACTTGTCCCGATTCTCATTCTTAATTAAATCCATCTTTTTTTGGCAGACAGTCAGAGCCGGTAAATATGGGTTTCCTTTCGTCTCATATTTAACATTAGTTGTTGTCTCATAAGAGAAATATAATTGACTCAAATTTAAAATATGATAGATACAACCAGCCAAACAAAGAATACGCATTAAATTCACATACAAACTCTTCATTTTATTCAACTTGATACAAATTTAACTTAACTTCAAAGAATATTTTACTTAAATAAATTTATTTTCGATTAAATCTCTTTTATTAAATATCTCTCTCTATTTGCTGACAAACAATACAGAAATGAAACAATTATTAGAATAAATGACAAAATATTTACTTAAATCTCTAAATTAAAAATGATCATGCACAAAATAGATTACAATCCACCAGAAGGTGCAATATGTAAATGATTAACTTTTATTACGGTATTTTTCCTTTGATTACTGTATTTAATGAAATTAAAAATTTGGAAATAATTATTAATTTTTACGAATAGTTTGCGACAGAAATCAGTGAACATTAGTATTGAAAAACCAAACCAAAGGCTGAAAATACTCGACAAAAGACAGAGGTATTCCTCGAAAGACATCTTCAAATTGATCTCATAGACAGTTGGAGGTTGAGAAGGATACTCTATTAACATCTGAAATATACTCTTTCCATTTTTAACGCTCACTTCTTTCATCTTCCAAAAGATAGGATTTGTAACAAAATATTGTTTATAGCACACAGTCTTCAAACCGCATAATCGCTTACAACGTGGCTCCGGGTCTTTATAATTGCCATACTTGTAGCCAAATTTCAATTTGCTGTCCAATTTATTTGTGAGGTAATGTCCTGGGTATTTACCGACCTTTTCGACAAAATGATCGATAATACACTTTGAAATACACTCATCTCTAGTCTCTCTGACAAAACACTCCCGAAATTGTTTGAACTTATATTTGATTACAATTTCATTGTATTTCAAAACACAAATGTCGGGATCATTTATATTAATATGAATGCCTCCCTTAAAACTATGATTGTACAAAACCATCTGACGAGGGTGAATATAGAAGAAAAAATATTCAGAGTGATTGCCACTACTATTCAATCTTTCTAAGTACATGTGAAATAGAAATTGTGAGTCTGTAATCTGGTACAACTCATTTGGTTGACCATTAATTTGCGGGAATATTGTGTAACAGTACAAATTATAACTTATATACTGGGTGAAATTTGCCGGGTCCTCGCAATTAAAGTCGATTTGTCGCGATTGATTTGTAATTTTTAATGGTACTAGGCATATTTGCATCCTTTTTGTTGGTTTATCCATTGAGTCGAATTGTTCTTGGATAGTTAGGTTTTCGAAATATCTAAAATAAGAATTCCCATTAAACTTATCCCGGATCTCATCCTTTATTTGACTCTCTTTTAAGTGACAGACAGTAATCGCCGGTAAATATGTGTCTCCTTTTGCTTCATATTTAACATTAGTTGTGGTTTCGTATGAAAAGTAAATTACCGTATGGTCGGACTTAAGCTTGCATGCAAGATTATACGAATTTGATCAATTTGAGCTGATCCAAAAAATAGGTGCAAGCTTATCCGAATTGTATTGCACCCATTACTAACGATCCACATAGTCTTGCACCATAATATATTTTATTTAATGAGTCATTTGAAATAACTTCTATTAGTTAAATAGTTGTTAAATTAGGCCAATTAATATTAAATTGTATTTAAAATACCTAATTTATATTTAAATTAATTGTTTAATCGTGTTTAAACCCGGTTTTGGGCAATTTTTAGGGAAATACTAG